>OY755238.1:68276225-68386225 GCA_963576725.1 Azorinus chamasolen | reverse complement strand
GGCGAATGCAATGTTCACCCATTCAGAACACTGCGACAAGCAGAAGAAACCAGTGTTTACTCATGATTTTTTACCAGTCATGATAACTTATAATTCGTTGAACCCCGCCGTTCCTGTAAGGAACATGGCTTAAACTTAACTCTCCTCATACTGACAAACGACTGTCTGACGCAATCCATTTTCACTTACATTCGACTTGTTCAAATTTATTATGAAAATAATAACCGAGTTTCAAACAGTTTAGATTCTTACCCAGCGTTTCATCTGGGTCCAATCTGTTTGCAAATGTTAGGCAAGTCGAAGGTGAAACCTACTGACAAACAAAACTAGTTCTACTTCGTATTTTATACCATACATGCGCATGCATTAACCGGAGGATCAGGGGAATAAACGCAGATTTCACCAATCTAATTTTACTATACAATCATGCGGTTCCTTCCGGTTAGTGATTTCATATCTTTTGTATATCTACTGCAAATATTTCATTAACCGGATAGACAATCACGCGGTTCCTTCGGTTAATTATTTCATATTTATTGTATATCTTTTGCATATATTTCATTGGGCGGATAGACAATCATGTAGTTCCTACCGGCTAGTGAGTTCATACCTATTGTATATGTATTGTATATCTTTAATTGCCTGTATAGATAATCATGCGGTTCGTTACGGTTAGTGATTTCATCCATGTGAAGCGCTTTTGAACGCACATATCCTGTGTGAAAAGAGCGTATATAAATGTGGTATAATAATAATAATAATACATTTTGTACAATCCGAGTGTGAAACAGTTCGCGACGAGACGCCGACTTCATGTCGATCCTGCCGCAGCAGGCGTTAACCATTTACTCCGTGAATATTCATGTAAGAAATAATGGCATCATGAATATTAATTAGATTATATTTTGTAATGGCATATGAATACAGGACATTTTTCACTCATACAAAACTATATAATTAGATAAATATTATACCACAAGCAAACAGATCAGACTTTGATCAGGCGGCGCCTATTGGAGCCGTCTGATCTGGGTCTACCCTGTTTGCAAAGTCGTAGAAAGGAGTATTCATTGAGGAAAGGGTTAATGTTAACCCGTTCTCCATGCATTTTCATGTCACAATTAATGACTGTATGACTATCAATTTGATGATTATTTTGTATTGGCATTTTATCATGGAAGAAATCGGAACCGTCTGAATTGGGTCTACTCTGAAAAGGACTGAATAGGCGTACATATGAAGTAAAGGGTTTAAGAATTATATGCTGAAATAAATTTGAGTTTGAAAATGTTTCAAACGTTTCAAGTGTTTCCTCGATACGAGTAGTTAATCACCGGGTCCCATTTTACGAAATATCGAACGACAGAAAGTATCGTAATACGACGATCGCAGTTAACGATCGTCGTATGGTAGCACTTACGATAATTTCTGTCGTACGATGTTTAGTCAGTTTGAGTTGAGCATAACTGATGTCTTCTTTTTGCTGGTGTCTTTTTTCTTCTTTCCGTCGGTGATAAGAATCCACCGGTTGGTTTTACCTGATAATACCATGATATCTAGGGACGGACCGATTTCTAATGTTGGTAAAACTTGAGGTCCAACCCTTTTGTATTGTCATCTGTATTACATACATAAAGTATTATCTACATGGTTTAATTATATATTGTCTTCATGAACGTTTATATATTGTTGACAATTTACAATAAAATATGATTAAACTGTACGATCTTTCGTAAATAAAAATACAAAACAAAACAGCAGCATATGTTAGCACTTGACGATAATTTCTGTCGTACGAAGTTTGTCTAATTTGTTTCATACTCGACTGTGTGATAAGTTCGGATGTGTGAATTGTAATGGCTGTCATATATAAGAACTTAACCCTGTCCATGTTCTATGTTCATTCCAAAGTTCAATACCTACTGAAAATTCATGGACAAAATAGCTATTTCAGACATATGGAAGGTGGAACATTGTAGCCATTTCAGAAAGTAAAGGGATAGATCTATCACTTTCTATTAGCAAACAGAGCAGACCCTGATCAGACGGCTCCTATAGGAGCCGTCTGATCTGGGTATACTATGTTTGCAAATGCGTGAAAATGCGTTTATATTAGGGAAATGGTTAATATAAATTTGGTTATACGATTGCTCGTACAAAGGGACAAGGGGGGCCTAGTTCCAAGAAGTTTGAACCAACGGGTTTTTGTCCGAATACTAACTATTCATTTTATCCCTTTCAAAAAATGTTAAAACGTTCCTCATCGTTTAATTTCTCATTTGACCTAGTAGCGCCGACTTTAATATAATTTCCACACCGTTAAAATCTTAATGAACATTTTTTCGGATCAGATATAAAACCTGACCATTTAAATGTGCTCAATCAATGACAATTTGTTTCAGGAATTGCAGTCAATGTGCATTATAAAAATTCGACTTGCTATAATTGGTCCTAACTTTCGTAATGTATTATTTTGCAAAGAAATCAAGACTGTTTACTTGCTTTGAATTGTTTGTAATAAAACGAACACCGAACATCTATTTACAAAATAAACAAGATAGGTAAATAAATAAATATAAATAATTGATAAATAAAATTGATTAAATACTTTCCCGTTTCAAATTTCTTTTTATGCTATAAAATGATCTTATGTCAAACAAGGCAGTAGAGATTGGATTTCCAATCAGTTACTAGAAATTTTCGCCTGCCTTAAATACAGTCAATCTTTATGCACATGCTTTAATCCTTAGCTCCATAAATACGCATAGATACGGTTGCATAGTGTATGCCATGACCAACATTTCTCTTGTGCATAATTATGCCATTATAAAAATAATGAAATTGATATTCGCGAAGACATTATTTCTTACTTAAATATTCATGAAGTAAGGGGTTGGTGCAATTAGGGATTTGTTGTTTCGCTGACAGCAGATTGGAAGCACGCTTTCATGTTGAAACATTCTGTATGCTTATAATTTCAGTCCTAAACAAAACTTCAGTCACTTTCCGTCACTTCCTGCGCTCTAAGTATCATTATGCTTCGTATGCTTATGCATGAAACATTAGAAGAATAAGAGCTCAGAACATTGAGATTTGTATCCGTATAGCAGCAAACGCAATGTATTGTGTGCAGTTTGATATACAATAAAGCCCCTCTATTACTGGACGTTAAAATCAGTACCAATGTCTGTATTAAGACGTGTGTTACTTTAACCCATTACCTCATAGTCTATTTTAGATACAACCTCTTTGAATAAATCTACAGAAAAGGAGTATTAACTAGAGAAAAGGAAACCTTTAGAATTTTGTAGTTTGAAACCATTGTGATAAATAGAGCATTTGCTCCTATAAGTGACTTTTACAGAGTCGTCACAAGTCGTCAATATGAGGGAATGGTTTAATGTATAGTGAAACTCATGCGGAAAGCACCTTTGTGTATGACTTTCACTCTGCATTAAGCAGCCACCTGCCTAAAATATCTAAATCCTCCTTTATCAGAATTCTGGTTTATATGTGTTTTACTGTGTGCTGGAGAAATTGTCTTCTGCTGAAACTCTCGTCTGCTTCCTTCTGAAACATATATACAGTAAATCCCACTTTAATGTTACCACAAAAAAGAGGTATAATTCTGTGGCTTAAAGGCAGGTGGTAGCTTCATGCAAGACGAAACCTACGCAGAAAGCGCCTGCAGGATATTTCTGTATTACTGCGGTTGCTTTAGAGGGATTCTGAGGTTCTAGTGTACATGTTGTCAGTATCTACAAACATCTGATTGACCGCATGAACAGTTTTGCCTGTAAAATACTCATTCACAACTGTCATCACAAGGTCGACCGCATATGAAATGATAGCCCCCTTTAAATGCAGGAATCGAATGTACAGCGTAGACCCAGGTCTAATGTCTCCCATATGAGACTTCAAATCAGGGACTGCATTGTCTGTTATTCAGATTACTATAGCTCTTGTAAGCCTTTCTTATTGAATGGATTCTATAGTTAACCCTTTCGGCGCAAAATTTCTAATTGTCGTCTGCAATCCAATTTTTGTTAAAACATTCGGTACAATACGGAAATGAGACTAGTAAGTGCAAATATCAAAGGAATAAAGCACATATATAGAAATAGAGAATGAGACAAAAAGTGAAGTCCCTGATCAGACGCCGCCTTATAAAGACGGCGTCTGATCTGGGACTGCACTATTTGTCGTGGTGCATTTATACGACATTGACGGTGAAAAGGTTTATACACCGATAGGACATTCCAGTTTGAATATTTAGCTTCCTAAGGGTTAACCCTTTCGGTGCCAAATAAATTTCATCTGCTAAGATATCGATTGCTTTAGGTTTCAAAGTGGCATTTTCTTCAATTTCTTTACAAACGATATAATCAGTGTCAAACAGTTTGGATCCAGAGGAGACGCCGGGTTACTCGGCGTCTCATCTGGATCCAAACTGTTTGCAAAGGTTATCATGGGTTCGCCTAGGGAGGCGAAGGGGTTGAGCGAGAGACTTTGTAAACTCTGCAGTGTCTGATTCGCATTACTTGCAATCTGTTTTACACTTATCCTTTTTGATCTTGAAATAATAATCATGTAAGATCATCAAGGGGTTCATGAACATTTTCAAGTGCGCTAGAATTGTCAGAGTTGCAATATAAATGAATTGAAATAACAAACATTTTAGGAGTGCGTCCGTCATGGGGTGTGGGCGTCATTTATTCAATGAAATTATATGGTTTTGCTTTTGGAGAGTTTAGCGTTCACCCTTATTCTACAAATCGCAGATGATCTGGCATTTGTAAATAGTATAGATCCAGATCATACACCGATCAAGACGGAGTCTGGTCAGGAGGAAATCTGTTTGACACTCGTCCAATATACGTAACAAATCGAATTATATAATGTTTCAAAAATTAATCCATTTGCTCCCACGATCCCATATATGGGACGTAGGCAAACAGTGTAGACTCTGATCAGACGCCACATTGATCTGATCAGAGTCTACACTGTTTGGTGATAGCAAATTCAGTATAAAACAAAACAAAAATGAAAATTTAGACCAAACATCCCTTAGATAAACTTTTTTAGACTAATCCAATATATAAACATGGACGAATCTACTGGGAGCAAACGGGTTAAGCGAACTCCAATGTTTACATCAGAGTAAGAGTTAACTCTTTGACTGTCGGACAAGCTTACTCTGCCATTTGCAAACAGTGTAGACGTATATCAGAGGGTTCCTAGAGGAGCCTTCTGGTCAAGGTCTGCACTGCCTGGCATTCAACATCCTCTAGCAATATCAAGCCCTTTACTCAATAATTAAACACCGATGGACCACTCAGCATTGAAAGAATTTATCCATTGCTGGTTCTAGTCTCGGCGTGAAGTAAAGTCAACACGTGTTTCAATAGATGGTTGTCTATTAAACGGCAAACCTCTCAAGAGGAGCCCATCTCTCAAGTTGCCGTCTGAGTAGGGTCAGACGAACACGCTAATTTGCTTCGTAAATTTGACTTAATGTTTTAAGATGTCTTCAACCTTTAATATACTGTTTAAGTTTTCGTTTACACAAAGTCGTAGTTCATACATGTATCTGCTCTCATTTTAGGTTTGTATTCAGTTTGCTTTCAACGTCACAATAAATGTTTTGCATTGTTTGTATCCAAATGAGTTGCCGAGAATATCAATGTCTCATGTGCCTACAAACTTTTATCAAAAACATTAATCGCCTATCTGGCATTAAAGGTTAATGGTTACATAGGCCTTTAAAATAACAATAAAACTATAACATTTAGAAACAAATGGCGAGATTCTAAAGCCCACCTGACTCTCTTACCAGGTGCACCCACCATCACATGCAGTACATGTACCATTTGTGCATGATTAGAATATACATAGAGAAGTGACGGGTGAAACTATGTATATGCCTACAACTCGCCCATGATAAATTGAATACTCATTCTAATTTAAAGCCAGGGTATTCATATATTTTAACAGGTTCGTTATTTTTCTCTTATTGCTCAATTTTCAAGAAAGTATCGTTGAGAAAAATCGAGTTAGCATTCAATAAAAATGCAAAAGGCCAATGCTGAAAGTAATGAAAATATATACATATAAGTGTATCTTTACTAATTTCATGTTACAAAAAGGAAAAGGGGGAGAAGAGTGTGAGAAGGGGGATCAGAATTGTAGTAAAGAAAAACAGTACATATTTTAATGTGCTTATCTGGCCCCGAGGTTATAAAACTTAAAACAAACTCTGTGCTCAAAACTCAGATTTTTTCTCAGCTCAAAACACTTCAGCAAACAATATATATAGCCAGTTTTTTGCAAACATAATATTTACTGTAAATATATGTCCAAATAAGGTTACTAGAATCAGTTAAAGCGTGTTATGTAAAAAGTATAGCCTGTAGTAGAAACTGAGTTTTGAACACTGAGTTCTTTTTAAGTTTTATAACCTCGGGCCCAGGTGTCAGCTAACAGAAGATTTTCTATATGCTCGGTGAATTGTGCAAATTCTTCCAATGAAAGTCAAACTACTATTTACTATTTTGCTTTTAACCTTTTTGCCTGCTTAGAGCGGTGTGACTCGCATTTGCAAACATCTTCGATCCAGACACGATGCAGAGTAACTCGGCGTCTCATTAGGATCAAAGCTGTTTCACGCTCGGTCAATAGATTTTCAAACGTTTTAACCATTTCCTTCATATAAACGCCTTTTCACGCGTTTGCAAACATAGTAGACCCATATCAGACGGCTCCCATGGGAGCCGTCTGATCTGAGTCTGCCCTGTTTGCATATGATATGCTAGAGTGAAGATCTGACTCTTCATTTTCTGTCTGAAGCAAACTGTCAAGTGTTCATATGTCATTATAGAACATAACCTAATTAATATTTATGAAGTCATGTTCCTTACGTGAATTCAAACAGGTAAACGCTTAACGAACAGAACATAAGCAAACATTGTAACAGACTGAGTAGAGGTACTTTTTAAGCAGGCTAAGGGTTAATTTCTTGGCTCATCTAAAGAAGTATCTGATACGCATCTACTACAATCACTACTGCTTTTTTTTTAAAAAAATCTGATTGCATTGTGTTTGCTTCTTTTGTTTCATATTCAGAAAGGCACGCTATTTTGACAAATTATCATCTACTGACTATACAATTTTATAAACATGTGGCAACGCATCTTGATTACAATAACGCCAAAGTTACATCTTGAGAAAATCATGATTCCATACAAAGACTCATTAAACCTTATGTTGCACTTTTATTAATTCTGATCTTGAGCGTCAACCGCAAGGTTTCATGCCACTTAACGGTTGTTCTACCCTTTAATATGTCACGGCCGAGTTCGACGTTACAAATTCTATCTAAGTTACATTATTTTTCAAATAAGCTCGGTCCAAATGTGGCGTCAATGTATTCTTTGCCTCATCAGGAAAAAAAAATATTTCAGACTAAGATTGCGTATTTACTATTTAAAGAGAAATAGAAGAAACACGTTGATTTAACATTGGCGCATTCTGCCAACCACATTGGTTGCTTAGCATGCTAGAGGTTAAACAAACGTTTCAACTCATTAACAGCTGTTTGAGCTTTGATACAATAAAACCTCTATAAACAACTCTTTTATTAAACAACATTTGAGATCTTCTTTTTCAGCAAGTGTCTGCTTAACCAATTCCCTCATATTGACGACTTTTGACGACTCTGTAGAAATCACTTTGTGAAACCATTGTGATAAATAGAGCATTTGCTCCTATAGGAGCAAATGCTCTGTTTATCACAATGGTTTCAAACTACAACATTCTAAAAAATTCCTTTTTTCTCTAGTTAATGCTCCTTTTCGGTAAATTTATTCAATGAGGTTTTATCTAACAATAGCCTATGAGGTAATGGCTTAATGCAGGATGAAAGTCATTTCTGCACGAATTTCACTCTGTATTAAGCCTCACCATGCCGCTAAACTATGTCTGCCAAAAATATCTGATCTGTTGCATGTATTACTTACTTCCGATTGGTCCAAGCGTTTGAGGAACTTTTGACCGAGTGTCAAACAGTTTGGATCCTGATCAGACGCCTGGATACTATGTCTCTCGTCTGGACCAAGGATGTTTGAAAGTGCATGAATGCGAAGAGTCAGTTCGCAATTAACCTGATACGGGTTAACCCTTTCCTCCATAAATACGCCTTTCTACGCCTCTGTAAAGGTCACCCGTTGAAACCATTGTGATAAATAGAGCATTTGCTCCTATAAGAGCAAATGCTCTATTTATCACAATGGTTTCAAACTACAAAATTCTAAAATTTTCATTTTTCTAGTTGATGCTACTTTTTTTGTAGATTCATTCAAAGAGGTTGGGTCTAAAATAGCCTATGAGGCAATGGGTTAAGTTGACAACTGTCTGAAACACTGACATTGTTAGTTTTCGTGGATTTCGGTTTAGAGAGGTTCTACTGTACATATACTATAACTATTCGAATACAGAAAGCGTAATCCATCCCAAAGAAATGTGGCTAGAAGCTGTTGAGTCAGGCTTGTGCAGACCAAACAAGTGTGAAGTAATTATATAGTTTGTATAATGATAAAGTTAACTATTTTAGAATGACTCTTTAACCTTTTCCCTGTTCCATGTTTTTTTCAAAATTTCAATACCTATTGAAGATTCGTGGACAAAGAAGTTATAATAAAATATGGAAGATAGAACATTATACCCATTTTAGAACTTAAGGAAACAGATCTATCAAATTCCATCAACAAACAAAGCAGACCCTGTTTGCACATGCGTGAAAATGCGTTTGTATAAGGGAAATGATAAAAAAAACCATCGAAGTCATACCAATGTTGACTGAATTAATTAAAAAGCTATAACATGGTTTGCCTAACTTGAAATTCGTACAGGGCGGGACTAACCGTGAGACAGATGTGAGTTCAAGCATTCAAACCAAACCACATGAAGTGATACAATAGAGCTTGTCTAAAGCCACCACTAAAATAAATTGAGCGGTCTGTAGATGCAGGTGGTCCCATAATGCAAGATGAAAGTAATGCTAAAAGCTCCTGTGTGCTACCACCTGCCTTAAAACCTACAGTTAGAACTGTTTAAATCGTAGCTATAGTGAATGTTTACTGTATCATTCCACTGTTAGCATTTCGCTGTGGGGCATTTTACAGAGTAAGTAATACAATGAATAGTACATATGTACTTGAGATGATGGGAATGGTCGTTAGCATGTTCGAATCAAACTTTCAACGTACATGTAGTAAGAAATGAACACAATTATAGACTCATATATTCCCCTATCCCCCAATACACACACACCACCACCACCACCACCACCACCACCACCACCACCACAACCACTACCACCACCACCATAACCACCACCACCAACCGCTGATATATGTTAGGTTAACGAAAATTCTTTAAAAACGTTTGATTTGTTACGTCAAAATTTCTAGGTTTCCTTTCAAACACACTAGTGCAATAAGGTTTTCATTTGACATGAAAACGCATTTGCTCATGCGCAAGCACCGACTGCGTCATATATAATAGGAAACTCTCAGTAGAGACTCAAAAAAAATAAACAACAGAAAAAACAAATCATTTCAAGCTGATTAATGATTTTGTCTTGAAACATTTGCAGAAAATGTCAAAATACTTCCACATGGCATACAAAACCGCGTCCAATCCGAGCCCAACATAATGTATGGAACAATGTGTTGTGGGAGCTACTGACTCCAAGATAAATATCTTATCATCTGTAGCGCAGAACAATGTTTGAAGTTGATAGTAGACGTTGATATGGTACTGTCGTTACTCATTCATCATGTTGGCTTAGACTCAGACGTGGAAATTAACTCCCGGTGACGTGTATCGCGTGTCCGGGGCACGCTACACCGTTGTGTTTCGATCATTAGCCACTTTCGACACATTGCAAACACTGTATATCCATAACAGTCAGATCAGGATCAACACTATACGTTACTACACAAAATGCTTACGTGTGTCAACAGTAGTTAAAGATGAGAAGCAGCACCGCAAAAGCGAATGCTGATCTGAGTCAACACTGTTCGAATGCGACGACATTACATTTTCTCGCGAAGCAGCCACGTTTATATACAGCAACTACTCAAACATATCTAATTCTGACTCTTGAAAAGTATCTTAAATAGCTTAATGCAGATTGTACTTAATATTATGCAGATACATGTAGCTCCCTTAAACTTCTGAATTACTTTTGTTCTCTAATATACCCCATACATGTAGTACGCCATTCTACGTATTTGCAAACAGAGAATACCCAGATCAGACGACTCCTGTAGGAGGAGTCTGATCAGTCTACTCTGATTGCTCATGGTCTAATATAGGTCTAATTAACAGTTTCTGCCATGGCCAAAACTACATATGTCCATGTGCTATTATAACAATTAATCAAATTAATATCCATGATGTCATTATTTGTTCATTAATATTCATGGAGTAAAGGGTTAAGTAGCCTCTAAATATATGCTTTACCGAACAGATAATCCGGGAAAGACATATACATACCGGTATACTGGCAGAGAACGCAAACAGTATAATCCCTCTATAGTTAACTCTTTACCTGTTCAATATTCATGAAAGAAATAATGATATCATGAATATTTTTTAGTTAAAAGTTTTTAATGTAAACTTTTCAGTGAAGTATTTTGCTTTAACAAAAACGGTAGATTCGGATCCGAATAATGTCTTAAGCAATCCACAAAAAAACTCCAAAGTTTAATTTTAAGCCTTCATTACTGGCGGACTTGTGACAACCTTTGCAAGCGTTTGGATCCAGATGAGACACCGAGTTACTCGGCGTCTCATCCGGATAAAACTGTTTGCCACTCTGGCAGAAATTGAACAAACGTGTCCTGTCACGATTGAAACAGATGACACTTGCTTAGAGTGAAGAAGGTTAACCCATTCCCTCATGGACTATTTTTAGACCCAACCTCTTTGAGTTAATCTAGCAAAAAGAGGCATTAACTATGGAAAAGAAGAATTTTAGAATTGTGTAGTCCTGAAACCATTGTAAATAAACAGAGCAATTGCTCCATAGGAGCAAATGCTCTATTTATTACAATGGTTTCTAAATGTCACTATTACAGAAGTGACCACTGTGCAGAGATTGCCTTACACTATTTTTAATTGAACCTATTCCCTGTGTATTCATGTACGGAATAATGGTATATGTGCAAAGCGTAAGGGGGCATTTCGTGGGTCTAGATGGTCTAAAAAGTCAAAATAATAACATGTATACAAAGGGTGCTTTGGCTCAGACACAAACTGTAGAATATGATCTATATTATACCATAAGCAAACAGAACAGACCCTGATCAGACGGCCTCTATAGGAGCCGTCTGATCTGGGTCTACTCTGTTTGTAAATACGTGAAAAAAACAACGTTTACATGAGTTTTCAAGTGCATAGCAATAGCAAACCTCGCTAATCCTAATAGTGACCATTCTTTCATAAAATCATAATTTCCCAAATCTTCTTTACTAAATATTCGGATTGAAATGTTACATTAGAAGTAAAACTAATAATATTGCACTGATTAAAAGAACAGAACAAACCTAAAATATCTTAATTAAAAAAATCGATAACATATTAGAATCACAGGTAGCGGTATCAGACTGTGATATACGAGTACGAGCCATCATACGAGCGTAATAACTACTGCACCGTCAGAACCAGAACATCCCATACAGTTGCTATAAAATTCTAAAACAAGGTTTTCGTCTTCGATGTTTGCCCATGGCTTGAATGCATACGGCTTTAACATAAACCTGAACAATATATTTAAAGTTGACGTTAAGATATAAATATAGTCCAAGGACAACATATTGAAAAAGATCCCAAAAATGGAGTATTCGTTTGAACCGAATAAGAGCGAAAAATAGGAATGGGCTTAACCCATTCCCGCATATTGACGCCTTTTGACGCTTCTGTAAAAGACACTTTGTGAAACCATTGTGATAAATAGAGCATTTGCTCCACAGGAGCAAATGCTCTATTTATCACAATGGTTTCAAAACTAAAAAATTCTGAAAAATTCCTTTTCTCTAGTTAATGCTCCTTTTTGGTAGATTTAATCAAAGGGGTTAGGTCTAAAAATAGCCTTAAGTGGGAATGGGCTTAATAGAATCACTGATTGATCACAATAACCATAGCAAATAATTAACCATTAATTTGACGAAGAAATTACATTTGTCTGTAGAAATCCATTCGAACGACTATTGTATCAAATGGTCTTGATCCGTACCCCGATTTGTGTGGGGGTTTTGTTGTTGGGGGGTTTTTTTGTTGCTTGAGTCCGAGTTCATTCTAAATATAGGCATCTTAATTTGTCAGATTTTGAGCAATCGTAAAATCTGACCAATCAGATAGTTGAGAATGAACAGATTCAAACTCGGAAGTTTTATAAACTCGGAGCCAGATGACATACCAGACCCTCGTAGGCTCGTACCTAGATACGCCGAATCTATTGTGGACCAAAGTTATTTGCAAATGTCATCACAAATTACTCTACAGCAAGTTAAAGGCTACTGATTTCAAACTGTGTAGCTCGCATATTAAATGTGCATTTCACAGCTATGACTGCGTAAAGTCATAATTCATTAAATTGGTACGCATAGGCACCAGTGGATAAATCATCATAAAACTGCTGGAAATGCACAGATTGATAGTGACTGACATTTTCTCAACGAACATGCAACGTATTTCATTTATGACGTTTTCATATATACAGTAAAACCTGATTTATCACCTAAACCCAAACAAATAACAGAATTAACCCTTTACCTCATACAGAATTAACCCTTTACCTCATACAGACTTAACCCTTTACCTCATACAGACTTAACCCGTTACCTCATACAGACTTCACCCTTTGCCTCATACAGACTTAACCCTTTACCTCATACAGACTTAACCCTTTGCCTCATACAGAATTAACCCTTTACCTCATACAGACTTAACCCTTTACCACATACAGACTCCTTTCCACGACTTTTCACGCATTCATAAACAGAATACACCCAGATCTAGGATTAGGGTCTGTTGCGTTTGCATATAAATTAAAATAGATACGATTCTACATTTTCTGCCACGGCCAAATATTTATTCATCATATACTATTAAAACATTTATCTAATAATATTCACGATGTAATATTTTCTTTCATGAATATTCATCAGGTAAAGGGATTAGCAGTATTCATATGATTTTATTAAAATCGTTGACTAAGAAAAATATGACATTCACCAAGATTTGCTTCTTTTTTGTTTTAGTTTTTAATAATAAAAGAATGATGGAAAAGTAACACTCATGTAAGGTCCTCTGTTTAACCCATTTTCGCATAGGCTATTTTTAGATCCAAACTCATTGAATAAATCTACCGAAAAGGAGCATTAACTAGAGAAAAGGAAAATTCTAGAATTTTGTAGTTCTGAAACCATTGTGATAAATAGAGCATTTGCTCCTTTTTGAAATCATTGTGATAAATAGAGCATTTGCTTTTTAGGAGCAAATGCTCTATTTATCACAATGATTTCAAAAAGTGACGTTTACAGAGGCGAAGAAAAGCGTATTTATGGAGGAAAGGGTTAACCCTTTACTCAATGAATATGCATGACAGACTGTGAATATTGGTTAACCAGCTATCTAATATTGTTATATATAATTAGTGAATATTGTTATAAGAAATAGCATAGAAGCATACCTAAGATATTCTATATACAAGCTGGGCAGACACTGATCGGGTGACTCCTACAGGGGTCATCGGACATAGGTCTACTCTGTTTTCAAAGTTGTCAAACGCAGTCTCTGTGAAGTAAAGGGTTAAGTAACTACTTTAGATGTTTAAACATAGAAGTCTTAGAACAGATAGTTTCTTATAGCAACTCTTTTTGAAATTTGTGTGTTATTTCTGTCTTACATTCAGGTTTCTGTTCCTTCATGTACGATGACAAGTTTGATAGGGGATAATATTTGCCATTTATGTAAGTGAAGAAATCAGGGATGTTCTACGTACAAGTATTACAGTAAAACCTCTCTATAACGGCCACTAAATTACATCAAATATTTTGCGTTAAAGGCAGATGGATGCTTAAAGCAAGGTGAGAGTAAAACAGAACGCTCCTATGAAGCGTTCTGTTTTACTTTCACCTTGCTTTAAGCAACCACCTGCCAAAAATACCAATTAATTAACACAATTGAGTGGTTGTTATAGAGAGATTTTACTGTATAGGCACTTATTTTTATTATATTTTTATATACAGTAACACCCCTCTAACGCGACCACTTTATGAATAAACATGGCTGTCTTTATAAGCAGGTGGTTGATTAATGCAGGACAAAAGTAATGCAGAAAGATCCTCTAGGAGCTTTCTGTATTACTTTTGTCCTGCATTAAGCTACCACCTGCATCTAGCACCCAGCATTATACCTTTTTAGGTGGTCGCATTAGCGGGGGTTTACTGTATTTATTGCACTTATTTAACTCGTATTCCGCTCACCGCGATCTGACTCGTATTGACAAACATATTGGATCGAGATGAAACACCGAATACCTCGACGTCTCAACAGAATACAGGCTGTTAGACACTCGGTCGACAGATGCTCAAAAACTTGATAGAATCGATTGTAGTCAAATTGCACCAGATTAAAATTTGAGCAGACATAAACATTATGTTTACAGCACAAATATTCGTTATGCGTTATTTTTTTTCCAAAATATAGGTACAAATGCATATTCATTGTCCCTACAATATGTAAAATACAGAGAGCAAAACAGTTTCAATTCAGACGAGATGTCGACTTTACCCTTGCTCCGCTGGAAAACAAATGTCGTGTAGTGCGAGGTTGGCGACGTCCTATTCTATATCTAACGTTTGAGAAACCATTGACCGAGTGTCAAATAGCTTGGATCCTGCTGAGAGGCCGTCTCATCCGGATCTAAACTGTTTGGAAATACAAGTCATAGTTTAAAACACGTTTGTAGTTTAAAATATTTTCTTTTGTATAAATGCAATGGAAATGGTGTTACATAGATCACCAGTTCTAACAACAGTAGTTTCGACCATCTCCCTACAAAACGTTACATGTATACATATCAATACAATGGTGAATTATGTAGTTAATGGCATAGAGACTGAATACCAGTTTGCCCGTTACAAGCTAAATACGCCTTTCTATGCCTTTGCAAATTGGGTAGACCCAGATCAGGCGGCCCCCGTAGGAGCCATCTGACCAGTATCTGCTGTCTTTGCTTATAGTTATAACATTTAATTTAATTGACATTCATGCGGTTATTATCTCTTACATGAATATTCACGTAGTAAAGGGTTATAGAAATTTATAGAGTTGAAGGTGTAGTGCCTCTTGCATTAACGTCCTGTTCTAAACAATAGTTGTATGTTATTTTGTATGACACTGGTATAATGATATGATAATATTACCTTATCATAACCTTATATATAACACATCAGATATATGACTTGGATTCTGATAAAAAGCAAAATCTAGCCAGATGTCACTCGTTCGCTCTTCCAATTCGTTAACGTTATAAAGTATCAGCATAGTTGTTCAGGTTCGCTTTTAAATTTTTAATATGTATACCTATTGCAGAGCCAGTTGAGGTTTACATTTTAACACATTGAATGATGTGGTATTAATCATTATTCCATAAACATGTTTCAACAACCTTGCGAACAGAGTAGATCTAGGTAAGACAGGGTTCATGCTTATAAAGCTTTTTAAAGGCTCAAATCTGACCAATCAAAAGCTTGAGAACGAACTCAGACTCAACTAAAATGTTTGTTTTATAAGCATGGATACTGGTCCAGCAGGAGAAATCTGATCAAGGTCTGCCTTGTTTACATATAGAATCATATATAGATTGTATAGCGTTTGACATGATCAAACTCTCTTATATTCATCACCCATTACGAAAAATATCTAATTAATAGTCATGATAGCATTAATTCTTAGAGATGAATTTCCATGGATTAAAGGGTTTAAATGCACACAAAATATTATATCTAATATTATTCATATTATCATCAATGTTGTTATATTCTACGTGGTATTTGAACTTCGAAATCATGTTTATATTGGGGCTTCTCCGGTCAAGAATTTAGCAGTTGACCAAGTGAAATGTTTGTTTATAAGATAACATTTGACTGGGGTGTTTTTCTTAAAGTTGGAAGGATCTCGTTCCTGACCTTTCGAGACCGGGCCATATCGACAGACCCCGATAACGGGAAAGGGTGCATCGACTAATTAGTTCCAACCTACGGGCGCCACCTGTCGGTCTGTCAGTCATTAGTAAGGCATGGGCACTAATGTAGGGTATAAATAATAAAACACTTAAGATTAATGTGTAAATTGGACGACTTTTATCTGGTATGGAAGATGATCAATCTCAGCTGGAAGAATTAAACTTTCACAGATAGACTTCCATGGGTAAATTTATCCCCCATTACCTAACGTATTCCACAAGATTTGACACGTTTATTTTCAAAGATTACATTCGAATGATGAAGTTGCGCACAATGATTGATACTGAGATGCCTCCCTAGGGGGAATTATGATTTCGTCTCGGAGGTGTTATAGCGCACATATTTCTCTGATTAGACAGGCTAGTTTTATTATGTTTCAATGTCAAAAACTCATAAACGTGCTTTCGAGCTCGCAGTTAATGCATCGGTTATTCTCCTGCATACCAACCTAGAGTAAGTTTCAATTAACCCGATAAACTTTGTGTCGTAATGGCTGATGTGCAGAATTCCTCCACCATGTTTAGGGCGGGGTTTTAGACATGGCCAGTGATTATTTACTGCCTGGTTTTAATGCCTAACGGGTCTGACACTTTCGATTCGGACTGATAATCCGAGTCACCTGTTTTAACGAGGCTTGGGTAGTCAAACCTCCATATGTTCACTAACAGGTTTCCTTGACCCTTGGTCCGGCTGTGAAAAACAGATACAGTAAAACCCCGCTAATACGACCATCTAAAATAGGTATAATTCTGGATGCTAGATGCAGGTGGTAGCTTAATGCAGGAAAAAAGTAATGCACCACGACAAATAGTGCAGTCCCAGATCAGACGCCGCCTTTTCAAGGCGGCGTCTGATCAGGGACTTCACTATTTGTCTCAATCTCTATTTCTGTATATGTGCTTTATTCCTTTGAAATTTGCATTTATTTATCTCATTTCCTTATTTTACTGAATGATTTAACAAACTTGGACTGCAGACGGCAATTAGAAAGTTGTCGCCGAAAGGGTTAACCCTTTCACTGCTCTATGTTATGTTTACAAAGTTCAATACCTACTGAATATTCATAGAAAAAATAGTTATTATGAAATATGGAAGGTGGACAAGTGTGGCCAATTTAGAAAGTAAAGAAAATGAGCTTTCAAAGTCCATTCGCAAACAGAGCAGACCCTGATCAGCCGTCTGATCTGGGTCTACTCTGTTTGCAAATGCCTGAAACACGTTTATATGAAGGAAAGGGTTAGAAACGAAACAAAAGTTATTGAGAATATTGTGAAATCAGGACTTCTCTAACCATAAACATAGAGAGAACTGCAGCTGTAGCCACCTGCCATGTACAATTAACATACATTATACAGGACATGATAAGTATTTGAGTAATATGAAAATCCCTATAATAATGTCCACACTAGTCGAAATTTACAGACAGCTTGGGTCTAGATTATATTAGGCATTTCATCAGGATCCAATCTGTTTGACACTCGGACAACAGTTTCTCAAAAGTTTGTGCCATGACACTTGGTCAATAGTTTTGTCAAAAGCTTAATCAAATCGAAAGTAATCAAATTTTGAAGATATCAAAATCTGAGCAGTCATTTTATTTTGTACAGCTCGATACCAGATATGCACCGCGTCAAATTGCAATAACTGAATATCTAAACCAACTGCAGTCTTGTACCTAATACAATATATAGTCTCGCTAAAGAGTATAATTCTTGATTTTTAAACAGGTGTCAGCTTAACCCTTTAATCCATAAATACGCCTCTGTAAGAGTCTTTTTGGAAACCATTGTGATAAATAGAGTATTTGCTCCATGGGAGCAAATGCTCTATTTATCACAATGGTTTAAAAACTACCCAATTCTAAAAGTTTCCTTTTCTCTAGTAAATGCTCATTTTCAGTAGATTTATTCAAAGAAGTTGGATATACAAATAATATGAAGGAATGGATTAAACTTTCGCCGAAAACTCCCATAGAAGATTTCTGAGTTACTTCCGCCCTGTATTAAGCAACCACCGGCCTTTAAGGAACCTATGTTAATAAAGTATGTGATCGCATTAGCTGACATGTCCGACGGTACACAGGAGTTATTTATTCTTTTGATTGAATACAACGTTATGCAATGGTGTCCCTACTTCGCTATGGTCTAGCCATACAGTGCATGACGTTTCTTCTATGCGTGTGTACTTAACCATTCGCTTGCTGAATTTAAAACACATTTCCCCTTCTTTACCCATGCCCTGTTGTATGACTACATATATTTTCACTGTGTACAAGTATTTCGCTGTGCAATCACTGCTGTGAAGTGTACTGGTTGCACAACCAACTTGTAAATAGTGCAGACCCTGATGAGACAGCTCCTGCAGGAGCTGTCTCATCTGGGTCTTCACTATTTACAGTTAGGTATATTGACGTGAATAGCAAGCGAAGAGTTAAATAAAAGAAACTGTTAAACCGACACGTTTTATTTTGGAATATTTTGTTACTACATGTATACAAGTTACAGTACTAGTATTTTATACATATGTTTTTCGTCACCTGTAACACAGCGATTGTTTGCAACTCCCTTGTGGGATATTATTATTATTTAGGTATGTAAAGTTTTACTTGATTCGGTCTAAAAGTGATAGATAAGTTGCATGAATACGTAGTGGCGGTTTAGAATTTGGTTTAGTATTATGTTAATCGAGAGCAATAGATTCAATTACTAAACATGTCATTTCTCCACAAGACCCTCTATTGCTATATTGTGACCACGCGTTAGAATCGTCTCAGCATAATGATTTGATGGAGAAATAAAGTAAATGTTATTGAAAATGTTTTAATTTCCACACCTCACCTGGGTCTCTGAATGTTATTTTTATTTATAGGAACCCGGCAGTTCCAAGCAAATGCTGATTGATTACAGCGAGGCTTCGTAGCTATTGAAAGATGTAAGAAATGAAACGCACGTGGCACATAGTGAGACAGAGGGGACGTTCGGAATGGGTTTTTTGTCATGGAATATTTGGGGAGACTCTTAAATCATCTTCTGCGAAATGCATATGCACAGTCTAACAGTAGCAAGCTGTGGCTGTAAGTCAGGTTGTCAGGAATAGTTACACCAGACAAATTGTTTCTGGCATGAGCTTACCTTCCGCCGACCGGTTTTCCGTTTGCTCCAGAACTACCATCACCAAACTTGTTTTACAACTGTTTGGCAGTATGCAATATATGAGGCAATGTCCGAACAGTTTCAGACAAGAGTATATATGCCCTACCTGGAATATAGTTAGAGTAATATCAATAACATGTATAATCAATAAATAGTGTTAATTTTTGAAAGGGATATTGTATCTGACATGAGCTATGACGGCCATTGGTTCTGCGCCGTGCCACCAGTAAACATCTTTATAGCACGACCAAGATCTTGCTCGAAAAAGATTATGCTTAAAGGTGACTATTTCCTCGTCCAAAAAATATCGATATTTTGGTTAATTGAACTAGGTTTTGAGCATTACAGTAACAACAATAATCTCGAGTTGTGACAGGATTGAAAATTATGTCTTGGTCGGGGCCTTTATATTTTGAAAGTATGGCTTCATAAACAAATTGTACATTGAAAATAGGTTAATTGGACTTAGTGGTTGACGTAAAGTAGACAGTAATTTTAAAACATATTACGTCGACATTATTTTTAAACTATATTAACTACGCATACCATAGCGCATTGTTGTTTATATAATGCACTATTTTGATTTAGACATTACAATAAAAAACCCTCTTAACCCTTTCCGTGTTGTATATTCCTGGAAGAAAAATGACGTCATGAACATTAATAAGAATTTTTTTTATAATGGCATATGAGCACATGTCATTTTGCCTCAGACAGAAACTGTAGATTCAGATCTATATTACACCATAAGCAAACAGAGCAGACTCTGATCAGACGGATCCTATAGGAGCCGTCTGATCTGGGTATACTCTGTTTGCAGATGCGTCAAAATACGCTTACATAAGGGAAAGGGTTAAGCGGAATTATTGAAAAGAAGCATTTAGATTTTTTAGGCAGATGGCAGCTTAATCGAGATTGAAACACCTGCAGAAGCTTTCTGTGTGACTTCCATCCTGCATTAAGTAGTCGCCTGTCTTTAATACCGTCATTGATCTCTCATTTTTAAAAATGCGCACAGGGTACACATATTAACTTATATATATAACTAATGATTATGTTGATTCTGGGGTTTTTTCTAGGCAAACATTCGTTCTATTTGGTACTACTAGAACGGCACAATGAGATAAATGTTAGCATTTCTGTGAGTTGTCATATACAAGAACAATGCTTATAAATCCATATTTGATATACGAAATTTGTTTGTAAAACGTTATGGGGGAAATTGTATGATCAGACTCGCTTTTATATGTCAATAATTTGACTGCTAAAATGTTAAAATGGCATGGTCCATCAGCGTGTTAGAATAAACTCCATTCATTATGAAAGAGTTACAACATACTAGATGAGTTTGAATAACACACAGTACAGAGTCTTATCAGAGTGTTCATGAGCCCTCTGATCTGAGTCTACAGTAAAACCTCTCTATAACGGCCGCTAAATTGTGTTAATTAGTTGGTATTTAGTGCAGGTGGCTGCTTAAAGCAAGGTGAAAATAAACCAGAACGCTCCTATAGGAGCGTTCTGTTTTACTTTCAACTTGCTTTAAGAAACCACCTGCCTTTAACACAACATACTTGATGTAATTTAGTAGCCGTTATAGACACGTTTTACTGTACATTGTTTGCAAATGCCAGTACACTCATTTCATACATTTAAAGGATTACAACTTAAAAACTGTTCGTTAGTTTCAGCAACTCACAAAAATGTTCAGGGTTGTGTTTGTTGCATATATATTGACTGGGTGTCGCAATATAGTAGAACCTGTCCTGAACGGCCATTCATTTACTGAATATACCAGGTGGTTGCTTAACACAAAGCAAACTTAATGCCGAAAGCTCCTATTCGACATGCATTAATATATCACCCGCCTTACAGACCCATGCTTAGACGTATTTTGATGGTCGCTTAAGACAGGTTCTACTGGATAAAAGTGTACTATATATTTGATAAATTCCTTTCATATATGCACTTTAATCCACATGCCTCAATCGCTTGATAGCGAGAACGAGTGCACTATTATTTGCAATCAGTGAAAATCCAAATCAGAGGGCTCCTAGCTGAGCCCTCTGGTCAGAGTTTGCATTGTTTGTCATTCTAAATATTCCCGTAAATTTACCCCTAAATACTGTATGGACTCTACCAATAAACATTGATGGGCAATTCCACTCTGAACACTCAGCGGTGATGGTGTTAATAACAATAAAGACTTACAAACACCTGCTAAAGCTAAAGTATGTGTGTATGTTTTATTTGATGTATAATTGTTCGAAAATATGTTGCTAGCATGTACTTCAAATGTATTGTTTCACCACTTCTCATAATAAAAGTACATCTAAGCGAGACATAAGATTCAATTGAGGAGCGTTGCATCATAATACATCGCAAAATGCCTTGGTGTCAAGTACAATTTTCAGAAACCTCCATTCATTTGAAGATCTGCAGATGTATCTCTTTACCCCTCGGTAATGTGAACTTTTATACTAACCTCTTTGACTTTGTTTAAGTATTCATTTTCTTTGTCGTGTTTAAGACAACAAGCTTATTTTTCAATACAGTGATTACCCCTTAAAAGAACGGGGAAGAAAATGATGAAAAATATTATTTTATATATGGATGCTTTAGATCGAAATATCGTCTAAATCGTCTCCTAGTGCCTAAAGGTGAAACTCTGAAATGTAATACATGTACAGGATTTCTGTGTTTAAACTTCCAACTGTTTGTGGTACCGACTATCCTGCAAGCTGTACACAATGTCTACGCATACATGCAAGCCACATGTTTTTATAAGTTTTACTCTAAAATTTGACGCGTATGCAGAGTGCGCGTCAGGTGTTTTTGAGTGCTCGATTGCTTAGAATCACTTAAGGATTTAAACATGTGAGAACATCAGAGTTTTTGAAAGCTTTTGTATGAAAACGGAAATGTACTTTCAAGACAGGAAGTGTCCCCTCCTTATTTGTGCCTGTTGGGTTGGTGTTTATACAGTCAATTTCAGTTTGAAAAAAAGTTCCATTGACTCCCACGGCTGACGGAAGGAAATACTTCAAACACTCAATTATCTGCTGCTCTCAATGCGGTTTTTATAATTTCTCAAAGAATTAGGCCAGAACCACTTTGTTCGATCTTGACACCGGAAGAAACACATGGAAAAGCTCACTACAAAAAGGAAAATCTTATCCAACAAAACCTAACATGTGTTCGTTTTCCTTTTTAACGTGCACCGCAAGAGTTTCAGTGAGATTTCCTGGGCATTAGCGTTTCGAAGCGTGAAACGGTAAATAGTTGTGTATGAATATAAACAAAGTCGTCAGCCGACGCCAAAAACCACGCGCTCATTCATAAGTGAGAAGACGAGAATGCGCCGACTTTGCCAAAAACTTTCGAGTTAGTTTTCTTACTACAGAACACGTGACTAGTTACGTCACTTGGTCTTGTGCCAGGCGCGTGGATTCTCTACTATTTTCCCATGTCATGAAAACTTAAATTGATAATTATACGCATGTTGCATTTAACGGTTTCTTTATTGTTGTTACATGCACATAACGCCAGTATAATTATAAGCAGATTTTCGTTGAGAGAAGACAAGCTCGGAACCATTCCGCGTCTCGCTGTGTCAATGACGACCGTAAAAAGAGTCATGCATGTTTTCGTTTATTCTGCTGAAAATAAATCTACACTTTGTTTAACAGTGTAACGACTATTATGTATATGCAATGATTACAATTAATGAGTTCGAACACTTTTAGACATAAATTTAAAACACCTTTACACCCTTCCATAATCTTTGTTGTTGGCAGTTCCGTTGATTCGTGGACGTGTATGTTTCGAACCATATGTGTTGCAGGAAAAGGTTTTATGCGCAAGCCTACATACCATTCTACTGGCTTTGTTTTATTCTAGAATAGCATTCCTTCAGAAACAACTTGTTACAAAGGAAATAATAATTTTTGAAACCACAAAAATGAAAACGATATGTGCTTAAACAATACTAATAATTATGATTTATGCCTGAGGCGCAGATCTTCAACCGATAATGACTTAGGTCTGGGATTTTGTTTTGTCAAATGACTAAGAATTTCATCAACTGGTTGTAGAAATCAACAAGGGTGGTCCTAGGCCGTCAACGCCTTTAGCAAATTGTCGTCGGCTTAAACTGCATTCAGTTTAAGTTATGAAGTACATGTAGATCTACGAATAAGCCTGTATAACATGACTATCAAAAAATAATGAATATACCGTGACGCCAAGTCAAATTATGTGTACGGCGATGCCACTATTTTGCGATATGATTCGTTCATGGCACATTAAATAGTGTTATACTTGCCAAGAGAAAACCTTAGTCACGATATAGTAATCGGAATTACTAAGAACAAGAATCGTGCCAAGTGAGAAATACTAAACTAGAATACTTTTCTGCCCTGGGAAACTAGCGTATTATCCCTTTACCTCATAAAACAATTTCCAAAACAGTACATGTAGACCCAGATCAGACGGTTTCTACAGAAGCCGTCTGGTAAGTGTATGTTCTGTGTTAACAAGATTCTACAGTTTCTCCCATGCCTAGTAAAACATTCTCTTGTTTATAATTATCTAATAAATATTCATGATGTGATTATTTCTTTCATTGTACTGTCCAGGTATATCTAGCTCTTACAATTATCATTGAATGCATGAGCAGCCAGTGAATTAACTTTGTAGAGGCATCTAGTGAGCCGATTGTGTTATAGTTAAGCATGGTGTCCCTATTCAGAACAAACGGAGTTCTTAATTCAGTCTAAGAGAAAATTTGTGATTTGGGTCATTGAAGAGAAATGTTATGTATGCAATTTATATGTATTACGCTGTGGCTTTTCGAGTCGTTCATGTTAATGTTGGTTTTTTGGGATTTTTTTTCAAAATTATGTTGTTATTTATTAGAGTTGGTGGTTAGAATAACGCATTTTAGATTCACACAAACGGCTTCTCAGACACGATAGGGGAAGAAGACAGAAAGTACAGTTACACAAAACCGCAAGGCCCCCGACAGGCTTTTCCCCGCTTGGAACCCGAGAAGGCTCGCTATCTCTCTTTACTCCCCTCCCCCATCGCGAGTCAAGCACGTGTGAGAAGAAAAACAAACAACCAGTCAGGTTACTGCGCGTGCTAACCGAGACGGCTGCTGGACACTTGTTGTTGTGAACCAGTCTCGGAGAGAAAGAGCATCGAGACCCGTTTCCCGTAGCAACTGATGCCGACTGTGTCACTGGTGAGCTAACTTTGATGGGAGCAACATGTGATATTCGCAAAAAGTTGAGAGCAACTTAGCGAGCTGGAACTTTTTAGAGAGAGATGAGCTAACAGACACTTAACGGTTGCTTTGCGAAATACGAAACAAAGCAAAAGAACTTGTGCAACAGAAGGATTCTAAACGCTTTGGTTGCAAGTTGTAAATGCATTAAATGAATCAAATGTGAAACAATCGCATTTGGATACACTTGGAGTTTTTGAAACATACTTTTACTTAAGGCTGATTCTAGAAACTACTTGTAGATTATTTGCAAACATGCCGAAGGCATTTCTGTTGACGAACAAGCGATACAAGATATGGAAACAGATCAATGAAACGTTCAAGGCAGAGCAAAGAAAGAGGAACCTATTGGAAAAGCAGAAATACATTGACAAACTGCAGTACTTTGGTCATGGACACTATAACTACCCTAGTACCGTGCAGTATACTGACAACACAGATTACAGCAAATACACGGATATCGCCCCAGAAGAAGGTTTGTTTGTTTGTTTTGATTTTGTTTTTTCAGATTTAAACATTGTTTTTTTGTTTATTTGTAACAATTAAAGAATATAACTTTTACATTGATCTTGGTTTTAAAGCCGTTTCGTCATCTGTTTCATTAACCATTACCTCAGTAATATTAAATGGACGATATGTTATAACGTATGGGCACAGGACGTTTTGGCCATGACAAAAGTCCATAGAATCAGACATACATTATACCATAAGTAAAGAAAGCCGACTCTGATTAGATGGATATTACAGGGGCCATCTAGTCCGTATCTACTCTGCAAAGACGCTAAAGGTTAAAAGGTGTATCTATGATGTTATGAGTTAACCCTTTCCCTGTTCTGTGTTTATTCCAAAGTTCAATACCTACTGAATATTCATCAACAAAATAGTTGTAAAGAAATATGGAAAGTGGAACACTGTAGCCATTCTAGAAAATAAAGAAGCATATCTTTTCCACTAGCAAACAGAGCAGACCCTGATCAGACGGCTCCCATAGGAGCCGTTTGATCTGGGTCTACTCTGTTTGCAAATGCGTGAAACACGATTATATGAGGGAAATGGTTAAGAGGTTTCATTTAAATAATAGCTGGTACATATACGAGTATAAGCATAGCATTAATACTGGTTAGGGGAAATGTTTGCTAAGCTTATTGATATATTTAACTTACATATCGTGTGCTTTATTCAAAGTAAAACTAGTATGCTAAACTTATTGATACATTTAACTGATATTGTATGCTTTATTCAAAATTCAAATTTTATTAAAAACGTATGTGTATTGTTACAAAACAAATAAATGGCATTGTCTGCAGAACAAAAAGTGCATACCATTACCCCAGTAGTTTTGTTCTAATTATTCTTTGTTCATTTTCTAAGGATCTTCACAGAGGTTTCGGTTCAAAGCGTAAACCTATAGACATAACTATTAAGAATTTAAGTCCATATGTCAAATGAAAGAAACATTTCAAATTGCCAGTGAAAAGACTACTACCAGAGATAAACATTTAAGATTACCAGTCCAATAGGTATAGTTTACGTTTATAAGAGACCATACTCTTTGGTGTTAGCTATCCATCAGTTCAGATATTCTAGCTATTTACATTTTTGACATAGCTAACCCCTCCCTCCATGACGTTCCCATGTAGTTAAGCCTTACTTTACTACCTAGAGATCAGGCGAAAATAAAACACTTTTATTTGTATATCATGAAAGTGTGTAGATAATTAATGCTAACTGGAATATGTAATTGCTACTCTTTCTTCTTCTTGGAAACTACCCGGTAATCCGACATTTATGGAACCCCAATCATTTTGCTAATTGGACTGATGCAGCAGTATTAATTCTCTGTAATGCTTACATTTGAAGAAAATCACACCTTATCGTATTAGTGGAACTCCAGCAAGGCGTGCTTGGTCGTCAGAAGTGCTTCACCCGAAACGCTTTCAACACTATGAGTGACTTCGTCTTATTTTTTGCAAATACTATGAAACCACACGAGAAACCAGATATTTTGGCTCCCAATTCAGGACCCAAATTGTTAGACACTCTATACATATTTCTGAAAATTTAGGACCCTAATTGTGATGATATTGGTGTTCTTAACCCTTTCCCTGCTCTATGTTTTTGTTATTATCTAAGTTTCAATACCTACTGAATATTCATGGACAAAATAGCTACAATGAAATATGGAATGTGGATCATCGTAGTCATTTTAGAAAGTAAAGACACAGATTTTTCAAATTACATTAGCAAACAGAGCAGACCCTGATCAGACGGCTCCTATAGGAGCCGTCTGGTCTGGGTCTTCCCTGTTTCCAAATGCGTGAAACACGTTTATATGAGGGAAGGGATTAAACTGATGGCACTGATGAGACACTTATTAATCTGATTAATAAGAGTGAAACATATGTGACGCATAATGGTTAATAATTTTGTTTCAGAAGCTATATTTCATGATTTTGGCCGACGACAATTTCATTCAGAATATATATTTATACGTCAAGTGTAACAAGAAGTTAAAGTGACTAGATTCAGAAATATGTTATGCCGTTGCTAATTGTCTTAAAACCATTTATTAAAAGATTCAAAGGGTTCTACAATTGTATGATATGTCTGGATTCTTGGTATACAGCATGTATCGCATTACATAACCCGTTTCTCCATAAATACGCCTTTGTACGCCTTCGCAAAAAGAGAAGACCTAGATCAGACGGTTCCTTATGGTATAATATAGATTATAATTCTACAGTTTCTGTCATAGTCAAAACTCCTTGTGCCCATGATATTATAAGCAATTAATCTAATTAATATCCATGGTGTCATTATTTCTTACATGACTATTCATGAAGTAAAGGGCTAATCTACGTTCGTGGCAGTGGTTTAACATTTAGTCTGAAAGCAAATCCCATGTACTCCGCAACCGGTTATTTATTATACATAAATATCTGGCACCTAATGTGTAATAATTATTATTATGCAATAGACCTTAAACGATGGTAATGAATAGTATGGGTTTAAAAATGATCATAAATACATTTACATTGTCTTACACAGCTGTCTTCCGGTAACTAATATCCCTTAATGTAATTAGTTACATTACCTCGTAAAAATGGGATAGAAAACCGTTTTAGCTAATTTAGAAGTACTTGTTGCTTTCATGATTGACAGACTGAAAAACCGTCCATGATCCATTACTCAAACGTGCATTTTTATTCAGGAAAACATGACACAATATAATATTGTACTATTCAAAAGACATTTAACTAGTATTGTATTCAACACGTGGACAAAATAGGAACATTTAAATTGACATGGCTAATTTCTAGACATTGAGGTGTTATTTTTTAATTACTTTATTTAAAATATTTTATAATACGTTCTCCTATTTTGGTCAGATTTAACAAACTAACGATAAATAAACATGTAGTTATGTAGTTGTCACTTTGTTTATTTTTACAACAATCATACAAATTATGTAGATGTGCTTTATTGCAAAGGTATAATATACATTTTTTTTCTGTATCGAGTTTGATAATCAAACGCATTGTTATAATTAAAAACAACAGATAAAGGTCTTTAGATTTGTTTTGAAGAGACGATTCTAAAACGTGGTCACAACATTGGGTTTTGGTTGAGAGATAAGGAGCTAATCTTGAAAATATTTTAAATTAAGCATCTTATCTTGGTCTCTGATTATATAACAGTTCGCTGGATACACGGTAGCTACGAGGTTATTTGTGTGAGATTATACAACTGTACATGTTCTACGAGACCAATGAGTGTTGGGACCTGGTTTATTACCCAATTCCTCCATGAATATTCATGTAAGAAATAATGTCATCAAGGATATTAATTAGATTAATTTATTATGATAAAACATGGACACAGGAATGTTTGGTCATGACAGAATCTTTATTATATCATAAACAAACAGAGCAGACCTTGATTAGACGGCTCCTATAGGAGGTCTACTCTGTTTGGGAATGCGTAGAATGCGTATTTATGGAGTAAAGGGTTAACTCATTACCCTATGAATATTCACGGAATAAGTAATGAAACCATCAATATCTGTTAGCTAAATTCATATAACTGTACCTGAACACAAAATGTTCCCATGACAAAAACTGTAGAATGAAATTTATTTAATTTCATAAACAAACAGAGCCGACCCTGATCAGATGATTCCTATAGGAGTCTGTTCTGTTCGCAATGCCATTAAACGGCGTGTCTATCAGATAAATATTAGATTTGGTGTGTTTGACTTCAAACTCATTTTCAAACCTATATCCAGTATTATGAAATACATCTTTTTCAAGTGCACGAATCACATAAATGACTTTCAAATATCAAAATACACCAATAGTTATTTTCGTTATTAACCTTTATCATGTTAAGAACGGCCTGGCATTTGCAAACAGACTGGATCCAGATGAGACGCCGAGTACTAGACGCAGAGTTTATATATACGTCACCCGATATTGACTCAGGTTTTTCATGAAAAGCTAGTCCAGATAAATTCTTGTATTACTAGATATATGTGGATTAAATCTGGCTTGATTTGCTTTGTACTATTGTTTTAGTCCATGATTATGTCTAAGAAAGTACGCTAGAACATGTGGAAGGACCACCGGCCCAAAACCTATCCTCCAAATATTGTTATCATCTTCCGTGATACCAATAAATTAACAATAAGATTACCTCCCACTACAGCAAATAATCATTGCTGATGATAAGATAATATCACGCGGTCAAAATTAAACAACAATTGCACATGGTAATAGATATATAAACACGGTCTTCGGCTGATCCAGACGGTAGATGCACCCGGTGGTTTGAATCCTGCTGAGCTGGGTACCAGTCCCTCTACTTGCCCACTTGTACATCTCTAGATAACGCCCCAGGTTCCCGCTGCGCTTCACGCTGTTGTGCTGCGGGACTCTAGTACCATCGGTAACACCTGGAGATACCTCTTAATGCTCTTATACAATATTTTACCTTACAACCTATGACAATACCATTTCTCAAACTGCTGTCCATAGTTTTTATCTTTTCCCTTATACAAATGCTTTTTCAACCTCTGCAAACAGAGTAGACCCAGGACAGGTGGTTCCTGCAGAGACGTCTAATAAGGGTCTGCTCTGTTTGCTTATGGAATTTTATAGACCTGATTCTGCAATTTCTGCAATAGTCACAGTTTCCCTTTTTCATTGATCATTATAAAAAATAAGTTAACGAATATTTATGACGTCGTGAAATGTTGTATAGATATTCACGAGGGAAAGAGTTATATATAGCCTGTATGTTGTTACTGTATAACAATATGAATGGCATCGCTGTCTCATACAAAACAGTTTGCAAATACCATTTAACTCCTAGCCTACTCGTACTACAGGTTGATACTATTAGTAAAGCCGACAGGTTTTATCCCTCTCAGACTCTCTCCCTCATTTAAACGCCTTTGCAGACCGAGTAGATCCAGGTCAGAGGAAAATTCCTACAGGAGCCATCACATCAGGGTCTGCTCTGTTTGCTCATGAAATGATATAGATCAGTTTCTGTTGTTCCTGCATTTGCCAAACATCCCTGTCTACATATGCCAATATAAACATCATTTATTAAATAAATGTTCATCGTATTACAGTAAAACCTCTCTTAACCGGACGTTAAATTTAGTATAAATATCGGTCTTTATAAATATCGGTCTTGGGAACAGGCGACAGCTTAATGAAGGGTGGAAGTCATGCAGAAAGCTGCTAGAGGAGCTTTCTGCTTGACTTTCACCCTGCATTAAGCAGTCACCTGCCTAAAATATATAAATTCTTGTCTACTAGAATTCCGGTTAAGAGAGTTTTTACTGTATTATTTCTGCCACGAATATTCAACAGGGAAATAGTTAACCCTTTTCCTTATATAAAAGCTGTTTCACATATCTGCAAGCAGAGTAGACCCAGATCAGACATCTCGTTTAGGAGCCGTCCGATCAATGTCTGCTCAGGTTGCTTATGAAATAACAACAATAGATCTGGCTCAATGGTTTCTACCTAAATGAAATAATTCTGTGACAATATGCCATTATAAAAAATTAGCTAACAAATATTCACGATGTCGTTATTTCTTACATGTCTATTCAACAGGGAAAGGGTTAACTCAGTCTTACATAATTATTTCTAAACTGCTAACAGTACCTTCTACTCCTACTAATGATTGCTGCAGGTCTCAAACCACTTATGTGGTTGAACAACACACGTGAATCATTTACAAAGTACAAAATTATACAACAAAATGATCATCATCAATTACTCACTCTAAAAGGTAATTGTTCTCATATCAATCCTTTACTCCACAGATGCACGTATAACACATTTGCAGCCAGAGTAGACCCAGATCAGATAATTCCTATGGGAGTCGCCTGATCATGGCCTGTTCTGTTTGCTTATGGAATAATACAGACTTATTCTACAGATTCTGCCTTGATGAAAAGTTCTTCTATTCACATGCCATTACAAAAAGATCAAATAATTAACAATCATGATGTCATTATTTCCTACATGAAAATAGCATGAAGTAAAAGGTTTAACCAAATATATATACGAGTTCTTGTAATCACACAGCTGCATTCCTCTCCCTAAAATGAGTTAATTTGTTTTAATATTCAATATCTATTGTTCCCCGTAACTGGTGTTGATAGGTCGAAGAGCTCCCCCACTCAGTACCTTACATAAACACGTATGTACAGTAAAACCTCTCTATAACGGCCATTAAATTATGATAATTAGTTGGTATTTAGGGCAGGTGGTTGCTTAAAGCAATGTGAAAGTAAAACAGAACGCTCCTATAGGAGCGTTCTGTTTTACTTTCACCTTGCTTTAAGCAGCCACCTGTCTTTAGCACAAAATACTAGATGTAATTTAGTGGCCGTAATAGAGAGGTTTTACTGTACATATCTATACAATATAGTACATAATTGTTATGTTGATCAACTGCGAAAATGATTGTCAAAAAGACGCGTATATATAGAAGAAAAAATCGAGCAGAAAAGCAATAAACAAATGAATAAATGAAATCATAAATTTAAATATCTCGCTGCCAATGCCGCATCTGTCATTACCTATGCAAACCTGGCGTCTCATCAAGATCCAAACGGTGTGTTTACTGTTACTATTTTACGAAACAAAAATGCAGCAGGGTCTGCTCTGTTTGCTTATGGTATAATATAGATCTGATGCTACATATGTGTACATATGCCATTATAAAAAATAATGTTATTAATATTCATCACGTCATTATTTCTTACATGAATATCCATCAGGGAAAAGGTTAATTAACAAATTGGTGAAGCAACTATTTATTACATGAATATGCATAAGGTTAAAGATTAAACACGTACCATGGCTCTATTCTGTATACTCTATATATCCATTTGAGAAAGATGTTCTTTTTATTATTGAAATGATTAAATGAACATGTACACAGAAGACGTGTTTCCAACCTAATGAACACAATACGTTATAAACATCAGTTATAAAACTACAATGTCATTTCTAGGTGGTTAATAGTTTTAGAATGATTACAGAGGTCCAGATAAGATACGTAAAATTAAAAAAAAATCAAGAATAACTCCTGTATTTCGCGAAGAGACGATTTCTAAAGGGTGGTCACAGTATAGGGTTTACAGTACATTGTATAGTGTTTGGTGGAGAAATAGTGATTTTAGTATTTGTGTACGCACCTTTATCTGAAGTTTTGGAATGAGGTTAACCTTCTGCACTCTTAGGAAGTGTTGACTGAACATATTGCCGTCTACATCGCTTCCAAATTTACATGTTTTTTTTTCAATTTCTGAAAATTAAAGTGTCAGAGTGGCAATAAGTAAATCGGCGTCTCACCTATTTTTAGACCCAACCTCTTTGAATAAATCTACCAAAAAGGAACACTAACTATAGAAAAGGAGAGATTTTAGAAGTGTGTAGTCTTGAAACATTGTGATAAATAGAGCATTTGCTCCTATGGAGCAAATGCTCTATTTATCACAATGGTTTCAAAATGTGAATTTTATAGAGGCGCAAAAATTTGTCACTAGGGGATAATGTGTTAAGAACCGAAAATTAATGTATTACTCTATATAACGACGCACGTGTTATACAATAATTAGGTAAACTGTTTTTATAGTGAGTTAATTCATTCCTACTGACGCATTAATACACTATAATTTCTTGAAACAATACGGTGCATCATTTTATTGGGTGAATAGTTAAATAGAATATTTCCAAAATATCAGATTGCCGGTTGGTAGGTGACGGGTAGCGTTTTATTGCCCAATGAGAATATTTGTGGTAACGTTTAAGAAAGAATAAAACTCGCAAATCCGATATTTTAGTAAAGAAGAATTGAAACGGTTTTAGTTATAATCAGATGACTGCTAACTACACAGCTAAGGTCATGCAGGAATCTCACAGAGGAGCTTTTTGCATGATTTTCACCCTGCATTGAGCTACAGCACATCTTAGATATCACTAATAATAAATATTTAAGCGCTCAAATCTGCGAGGTTTACTATAGTATGAATATAGTGGTTACATCAAGTAAGAAGGCCTATTGACAGGGTCTGATCAGTTCGGTCTTATGTTTACTTTAACCATTTCCTCCATAAATACCCCGTTCTACGCCTTTGCAAATAGAGTAGATCCAGATCAGACGGAGCCGTCTGATCAGGGTCTGTTCTGTTTGCTCACGATATAATATAGATACGATTCTACAGTTTTTTCTATGGCGAAACATACATGTGTCCATTTGCTATTATAACAATATGTTTAATATTCATGATGTAATTATTTGTAACATGAATATTCATGGGGAAAATGTTAATACATAAAGAGAGTAAACCTGAAGCAGGTAGATATTCATTTGATGACATTTTATTCAGCTGACTCATTCTCTCCTATGCTATTTTTATACCCGACCTTTTTTAATTAATCCACCGAAAAGGAGCATTAACAAGAGAAAAGTAAATTTTGTAGTTGGAAATCATTGTGATAAATAGAGCATTTGCTCCTATAGGAGCAGATGCTCTATTTATCACAATGGTTTCACAATGGGAATTTTATAGAGGCGCAAAAATGCGTTACTAGGGGGTATTGTGTTAACATAATAATAATAATAATAATCTTTATTTCCTCCAGATCAGGAGAGCATAGAAATATTTCACATACAAACACAGTAAACAAATATAATCACAAATGTTATTTACAGTACAATGACACTGAACAAAACATGAATGCGACGATTTACAATGATAATGATGAAAGTGATGATGACTATGAGTGCTGATGACGATGTGCTATGACTACAGTATAGACGCCATGTGCCATTACTCTGTCGAAACGAAACACAGAGTGACGGCAAACGTCCTTAACCCTTTCCTTACTGAAAATTATTTCAGCATGATTTGATCCGACAAACACTCCGTTTTGTCCAGCACAAACGACTAAGCTGACGGATCAAATCTATGCAATCACATAAAGATGCATTGTGACCTGATCGGACGACTCCTGTTGGAAACGTCTGACCTGAGTTTATTCTGTTTAACAGACATGAACGTATCGTTATGTAAAGGAAAGAGTTAAAACCAACACAAGCTTGACTATAAAGTTAATGCATACAATACTTCCCATGTGCGTGTATGCAAAAGTTGTCATATATACACTTTCCTACCATTTTCTTTTCAAAACAAACAAATGAGACGTAGTTATGATCCTGATGAGTCACCGAGTTACTCGGCGACTCATTTAGGTCCAATCTATTTTAACATTTTCCCTGTTCAATATTCATATAAGAAATAATGGCATCATGCATATGAATTAGCTGAATATTTATAATGGAATATGAAAATAAGTTTTTTGGGGTTTGGCAGAAACTGTGGATGTATATTCATAAGCAAACAGAGTAAACCCTGGTCAGATGGCTCCTCTAGGAGCCGTCTGATCTGGGTCTACTCTGTTTTCAAAGACGTGAAAAGGCGTTTATATATGAGGGAAGGGTTAAACAGATCCAGAAATTGAAACCATAGTGCTGATAGAATTAAACAACGTACAACCACTCAGCCACGATACTCCGCAAAACCACTTCGATAATGGATCCCCTGATAGGCCTGCCGACTTCAAACGAGAAGATAATTGGTTATAATAAATCAATCAGATTCATCTTGATGGGACGAATAACCCCTGTCCGTAAAACTGTAAACCCCAGCACGTGTGGGTAATTACGGCGTAAGGTCAAGACGGCAAGAAGTCAAAACGTTGGGTCAAGTCACTTAATATTACATAGATAACTCAAACATCAAAGAGAATACATGCGTTATCGTAATACTGAATTGGAAATAATTTATTTATAATGATGTTGTGTAGCCGTAACCGATTACTGTGCTGAATGGTTGATACTAATAGCATGCAATAGCTAATATTAATTTATATTCTAAAAGAAATTAAATACAAATCTGGAATGTTTAACCCATTCCCTGATATTGACGACGTTTGACGACTCCTATTGGAGCAAATGCTCTATTTATCACATAGGTTTCCAAACTACACGATTCTACAAAAGTTCTTTTTTCACAACTACACAATTCTAAAAAGTCCTTTTTTCAGTAGATTTATTCAAAGAGGTTGGGTCGAAAGTTGTCTAGGAAGGATTGTGCTAACCGATTGAATGCGGGAAACGAATGTATACGCATTTGCGAACAGTGTATACAGTTCTCTGATCAGGGTCCGCGCTGTTTGTCAATCATAATCGTCTCGCCTAATTTCATGCTGGAATAATTCATTGAATTTTAAAGGTTATACATGTATTCCACGTTGACTATTCAGCCTTCAAGATGTATTGCCTTGGTCAATAGTAAATCTGTAACCTGTCGATTATAATGACCTTATATTATTTAACCACTTTAAAATAATGATATACCTTCTAATTAAGCATTGTTTATTCGGGGTTTCATAGCAAGCGGAAAGAAATAATAGCATAGCTATAATACTATGCCGCCATACACCGTATCATAAAAATATGAACAGCAGTACTTAATTAGTATACAGCTGCATTGTTAGTACAGTAAAACCTCTCTATAACGGCCACTAAATTGTGTTAATACGTCGGTATTTAGGGCAGGTGGCTGCTTAAAGCAAGGTGAAAGTAAAACAGAACGCTCCTAAAGGAGCGTTCTGTTTTACTTTCACCTTGCTTTAAACAGCCACCTGCCTGTAACACAAAATACCTGATGTAATTTAGTGGCCGTTATAGAGAGGTTTTACTGTAGTGCTTAATACATAACTAATAGGCAAATTATAGTGATATAAAAATGGCAAATAAATGCACGAGTCATGCAAACTTTGTTAACCTTCCATGATCTATAATTGTATTTGACGTTTATACCCTTGGCGTAATTAAGCTATACATACTATGATAAGATTTCAGATCTGATTAAAATCATACAGACTTACAAAATAAGAACGCGTGTCTTTGTTTAGCTTCATATTGTTGAAATATATTCAACCCATCAGCACAGTATGTGTCCCTTTATAGGGGAGTAGGCACACGGTGTTCATGTTTTGTACAGTAAATCTCTCTATAACGACCACAAAATTACATCAAGTATTTTGTGTTAAATGCAGGTGGCTGCTTAAAGCAAGGTGAAAGTAAAACAGAACGCTTCTATAGGAGCTTGCTTTAAGCTACAACCTGCCCTAAATACCAACTAATTAACACAATTTAGTGGCCGTTATAGAGAGGTTTTACTGTATTAGTTTTTAAATGTCACATGGACGAAGAAATGGAACAACAAAGTTGCGTTCTGTTCAAAACTATGACATCGAATTAAAACGGGTATGATACATAGGACATTTAAAAAAGAAACAGATATATCTTAGGTGAAACTATACTGCTAAACAAGCGACACTATATCTTAAATACCCTCAGTATTCGTACAGACATACATGGGAATATACAGTAAAACCTCTCCATAACGGCCACTAAATTGTGTTAATTAGTTGGTATTTATGATAGGTGGCTGTTTAAAGCAAGGTGAAAGTAAAACAGAACGCTCCTACAGGAGCGTTCTGTTTTACTTTCACCTTGCTTTAAGCAGCCACCTGCCTCCAATACAAAATACTTAATGTAATTTAGTGGCCGTTATAGAGAGGTTTTACTGAAATACAGACCAGACCTGAAGGAGCAGTTAGATCAGCGTCTTCACTATTTACTATTATATCAATATAATTTAAAGTTATGAAAATGATGCAAAAATGACTTATTGGTGGATATGTTATACTGGCTGTCCGAATATTTATAGTAATTAGAGTAGGCTAATCAACGTGGACATCTACTGTTCGGACCATTGCATTTCAGCACGCCGTGCATTTAGAAACACTGCTCGCTCGGAGCATATTGTATGCAACAGTTTCAAAGCTTTATCTGCAGACGATAATTGTTTGCTCGCTTGGCACATGTGTCTCTCATCAACCCACAGACTCTACCGTTACCGCACCGGCGCGTGCCCCAGATAAGCTTGGGTGTCATTGGCTCGTGTATCTCTCGTTGCCAGGGCAACGGTGCATAAGGATCCTTGTATATCGTGGTTTTCATTACAATTGAAAATTTGCAGCATGCTTCCACAGTTCTGGCATATCGGGTTACAGCGTTGTAAATTTTTGAATGAAATCCCCACATCCCCTTATCGTCTGGCCCTGTGTTTATGCGCTCCCTAACTGCATTTAATTAGGACCCTCGTGGATGTATGGTTTAGTGGAGTCCCATTTACTGAAATTGAAAGTTAAAAAAATCCAACAAGTTATTAACAGAGGAGATTGAAATCTCCTAAACTTGTGCTGTTTTATATTTTGAACGCGTGCGTGTATGCTGAGGCGGAGTTGTCGTGTGTATGTCAAAGCGTCTTTAAAACGAAATAAATGAGTTCCGGTGTTGGTTGAATGGCATCTGCATATCATCTATTGCTATGTCTCTTGCTTTATAATTTCAAGGAATGGGAACTCATGAGCTTCAATACGTATGTGATGTAATTGATTAAAGATACTTGAATGGGGCCAGTAGATAAAGAGTGTATTTGGAAAACGTAATAAAATGTTTTTGATATTTTACATCCAAACCATATCTTGTTACAATTGATTGAGAAATAGAATAGTTTGAGAGATCCGTGCGTATCTACACTACTGAATGAACTTTTCTTGTTGTTTGTTCCAGATGCACAGATACCACATATTCCCTCGCCTGCTGCGAGTCCAACGTCATCCACGTTGTCATCATCTACATCATCAGATGAGAGCGATAGTGGCTACTCATACACGACAGAAAATCGCCCGGTATCACCGTCCATCGAGTTCGGCCTGGGCTGCAGGCAACAACACATATCCTTTTTGTATGAGTTAATGACCAGTGCCGCTCCGAACACACAGATAACCCCAGACCAGAGTCTGTATAAATTTGGACCAGAGTTTCAGACCGTTGGGCAAATATTCAGCCCGATGCACCAAATCATCAATGGACCAGTACCACCGAGACCACCTTCGTCACACAACCCATCAGATACGCACGTATGCCTTGACTGTGGCAAGCGTTACAGCACGTCCAGTAACCTAGCCAGACATAGACAGACACACAGAGCGACAACAGACAAGAAGGCCCGCAAGTGTCCGCACTGCGAAAAGATGTACGTGTCCATGCCCGCATATAGTATGCACGTGCGAACACACAACCAGGGCTGCGAATGCAAATATTGCGGAAAGCGCTTCAGCCGACCATGGCTTCTGCAAGGGCACATCCGAACACACACGGGAGAGAAACCATTCAATTGCCCAACGTGCCATAAGTCGTTCGCCGACAAGTCCAACCTGCGCGCTCACATTCAGACCCACTCGTCTGAGAAGCCGTACATCTGTGGCCGGTGTGGAAAAGCGTTCGCCCTCAAGAGCTACCTGTACAAGCACGAGGAGTCGTCCTGTATGAGAGGTCAGCGGTTCAAGCAATAATACTCGCCGTTGGATTACTGCATTTAAACATTACTAATCTGAACTATCAATAAAGAAGAACAACTAAGAACGTTACAGGCAAGTAGCTGCTGAATGAAGGTTGAAATTCAAGCAGAAGGCTTCCAGCGGAGCTTACTGCTTGAATTCCACCCTGAATTATGTTGCTTCCTATCTTAACCCATTCCCTCATATTGACGACTTTTGACGACTCTGTAAAAGTCACTTTGTGAAACCATTGTGATAAATAGAGCATTTGCTCCTATAGGAGCAAATGCTCTTTTTATCACAATGGTTTCAAACTACAAAATTAAAAAGAAATCCTTTTCTCTAGTTAATGCTCCTTTTCGGTAGATTAATTCAAAGAGGTTGTATCTAAAAATAGCCTATGAGGTAATGGGTTAAAGGTAATCTGTCTATGAATAACCCGTGATTTTGCAAACATCTAAAACGCGGGTGAATAACATCGGCAACATAGATACTGTAATATCAATCTTTCACAATTTTGAATTAGTGATAATCCACACATTACTACTTTTTTTAAAAACGACCCGCAATTCTATTCTGTTAACCCTTTCCCTTATATAAACACATTTCACGCATTTGCAAACAGAGTAGACCCAGATAAGACGGATCCTATAGGAACTATCTGATTGGGGTCTGCTCTGTTTGCTAGTGGAATGCGGATCTAAAGTTTCAACCGATACCAAAACAATGTGTACATATGCCATTATAAAAGGGAAAGGGTTTAACGAGTCATTGATAGACACAATGCCTTAAATGTCCGATAAGGAAACTTAATTGAAGGTTTGTATTAGCACGTTTAAATGTACAAAAAAGTGCCTTAGAGTGCCAATATTTTGAAGATGTTTTAACGTAGCAATTCATCGATTAAAAGTATTTGAAAGTTGATGTGACATTTATGTTAAGGTGGCGCATGTACAAGCTATAACTTATTTATTTGTGACAAATTACATCTTATTTATATATTTAATTATTATTTATTGTATTAAACGCAGTGATTCTTGCGATCTAACTTAACTAATTATATTTAACGTGACATATGCTACATTATTGTGGCTAGATACTTCTAAGATCAGAACTTAACTGGGTATCACGCAATAGTCTTGCTTTGTTTTTATTACATTCGGAATTCAAAACGATACTAATTAGAAGAAACACGTATACATAATTGATGAATTGTTAAAATACTTTTCGAAAATTACACAGTCCAATACGGCGATGGACACAATTCCAGTTTGAAGTGCTCCAATTTTAGAGGGATCAATTTCACATATAATTCATGTTCTCCACTTTCATGCCATTAAATACAATGACACGGATTAAGATAATCCAAGCTAATGTGATCAAATCGCTACACAATGTGTATCATAGTCCGTAGTTAAATGAAGCGATTTGTGCCTAGTTTTAGTTTTATTTCCAATACTTTCAACAGAGACAAGGATAAGATGTGTAAATCAAAGCATTTTCAAGAATAGCGCCTTTATTTCTACACCCAACCCTGCGTCTCGAAGGGATGATTCTAAAGAGTTGTCACAACATCGGGTTTGGTGGAGAAATGGCGATTTTAGGATTGGAATACGCACCTTTATCTTTTCTCTGTTAAAGCATAAATGACAGTCATGTTAATCCAATAATGTATCGTCTTATGAAATTATAGCAATACATTTGCCGGAGATCGGAAATAGAAACAGTCAAAAGTCCATGTACATGTATGTAATTTGTTTATAATAATATACTCGTTAAATAGCATCAACAGTAAAACCTTCGAAAAGTTTAGTAATGTATGCCTTTTCAGGCCGGTGGCTGCTTAATGCAGAGTGAGCGTCGTGCATAAAGCTCAAAGAGGAGTTTTCTGCATTACTTTCGCCCTGTATTAAGCTACAAACTGTCTTAAAGATCGATATTTATACTTGTTTGAGTATTCGAATAATCGAGATGTTACTGTACTTCATGTTACCCATATAAAATATTGAATTTAATACTTTTCTTGACCAATGTATAATATAAAGCCTCAAAATGGAAAATAACTTTAGCAGTGAACTTTGGCCGTGTTTAGTCATGCTACAGTAGCAAGATCTCTGAATCATCTTTTCATTGTAACATTTCTTCATAAGGCTAACAGTCATTCCCTTTATATCTACGTAAAGAGAACTTTATATAGACAAACCTCTCTATAACGGCCACTAATTTGCATCAAGTATTTTGTGTTTAAGGCAGGTGGCTGCTTAAAGCGAGATGAAAGTAAAACAGAACGCTCCTATAGGAGCGTTCTGTTTTACTTTCACCTCGCTTTAAGCAGCCACCTGCCCTAAATACCAATTAATTAACACAATTTAGTGGCCGTTATAGAGAGGTTCTACTGTAAAGACAAACAGTATTGCGTTCATGATATTGTCAATATTTGTGTTTGGTGTGCAGTTTTTATTTTCTCTGTATTTGTAACTGATTGGCAAATTGTGATTTTATTTTTTGCAGTTGTGGTGTTATTTTCTTGAACAGAAAACTTAATGAGATAAAAAAAATCTATTTTGAAGTTATCTTTAAGAAACTTTTACAATATTTTATTTTGTTATCATATTGAAACAGTTTTGAAAACTTACCTAACAATATTAGAAATACTTTAGGAATAGAGAAGCAGTACATGTTTGATTGAATGATCATGATATACATGTAATAATGAAATAATGACGAACCATCAAAATAAAACATATTGTCTACTACGAATATTAGTGCACTTGTTACACCGGTTACAAGCATTTCAATAATTTAAAGTTTTGATTACACACATGTTTCCAAATGTTCAAACAAATTCAAGAGTGTCCCTTGATTTTTCCTCCTTGTGATCGTTTTGTTTTCAGTTTATTGGTTCGTATCAAACTGTTTGTACATTTTTGAGCAGCTTAGATTTATTAGAACATTTTTAATCTTTAAGATGACCTTAAGTTTTTGTCAGTATTAATTCTAGACTGTCTGGTTATATTTTTATACTATGTATGCAGCTGTAATCATTATTGCCATCACATCGATTTATTGCTATGCATGCACAAACGTTTTGCAATTTTTTAAAATGCTTGTTAAATATGTAAATATGACATTTTTTATTTATACCCTGTGTGTCGTGGTGTGTTATTTATTTAATTTATTGCCTAATTTATTTATTTAACAGATCATTTTCAAAAAGTATTTACATGTTCTATGAATAATACAATATTTGTAAATTAAAGTATTTATTTAATTGGCAGTTATGAGTTTCAAACTTATACAAAACAGATTTTTTCTTCGTTATTTCTTACAAATTAATCTAAACGAAAAAAATGGTGTAATCAAATGATTTACATGTTTCTTTAAAAAACTATTCTCGATCGAGCTAGATTTTAACTCATTCTCTTCTAGACTATTTTAGACCTAACCCCTTTCACTAATTCTACAGAAAAGGAGCATTTACTAGAAAAAAGAGAAAATTTTAGACTTGTGTAGTTTTGAAACCATTGTGATAAATAAAACATTTGCTCCTATTTAGCAAATGCTCTATTTATCACAATAATTTCAATAAATGACTTATACAGAGGCGTAAAAATGCGTAGGTAGGAGGAAATGAGTTAACCCTTTCCCATATGTAAGCGCATTTTCGCGCATCTGCAAACAGAGTAGACCCAGATCAGACGGATCCTCTAGGAGCCGTCTGATCAGGGTCTGCTATGTTTGCTTATGGTGTAATAAAAATCTGATTCTACAGTTTCTGTCTGAGCCAAAATGTCCTAAGTTCATATGCCATTACAAAAAAAAGATAATCTTATTAATATTCATGATGTCATTATTTCTTACATGAATATACAACAGGGAAAGGGTTAAAGCACACTAATATTTGGATATGATATGAGTATTTATATATTTGCTCACCAGTTGGAATTGAAGCGATATACAGTTGGACTTCGATAACTCGACCTTCAAGGGACCATACAAATTAGTTCGAGATAACAGAAGTTCCGAGTTATCCGATATCAAACCTGAACCATTTCTCAATGCCACAGCTTAATACAGGTTTAAAGTAATGCTGAAAAGGAGCTTTCAGCATTACTTTAGACATGTATTAAGCTGTAAAATGTGTTTCTAGATATCTGTAGCGATACATTTTAGAGCAATTCTGTATTGTAAGTTTTGGAGGGACTGGACTTTTTGTTCGAGTAATCCCGAGTTCGAGTTATCCGAGTTCGAGATATCAAAGTTCAACTATATGTGGAACGCATTTCCAGAGCTGTAGATAAAGGTCATACAGGCCACACGCCTGTAAAACTTCTTGGCCCATGCTTATAAAGCTTTTTAGTTGAATCTGAGTTTGTTCTCAATCTTTTGATTGGTCAGATTTGAGCCAAAGGCAAAACTTGAGAACGAAAAAGTTTTATAAGCATGGATACTTGATTCTGAGTACGATTTCGTTCTCCAGCATTTTCCAAGTCACATTTAACGACAGGTTACAATTTGGAGTATATATATAGCCTGAAAACACTCAAGCATCAGATTGGTCAGATTTTGACTGCGCCAGACAGAAAACGTTTTTAGGCACCAGACCTGATCTATCTAAGTTTCTTATTTCTCGACCAAAGCCTGTCTTGCTGCTATTCATTAGAATGAGAGGTAAACTCCATGAACAGCAGCCAGATAGGGTTTGGCTGAAAAACATCAAAACGATTTTAGTAAGATTTCCTAATAGACGTGCCTACTCTTACATGAACCTACAGCTCTGTGAGACTTTATACATTAATTTGTTAAGAGTTTGATTAACTCATTCTCTCCTAGGCTATATTTAGACCCAACCTTTTTTAATTAATCTACCAAAAAGGAGCATTAACTAGAGAAAATGAGAATTTTAGAACTTTGTAGTTTGAAACCATTGTGATAAATAGAGCATTTGCTCATACAGGAGCAAATGCTCTATTTATCACGATGGTTTCACAGTGTGAATTTTATAGAGGCGCACAAATGCGTCACTAGGTGGTAATATGTTAACTGTACATAACATAAGCTCTACAGATGAAGATTAACCATGTTGAGCACATGTTTGTCGACGAAAATGTCCTCTTATTCAGATTCTATAGCAGACGCCGGCAGTTTTCTTTGTTTGTTTAACCTTAAATGTATGATGCCCTTGCGATGAATTTGGTAACTGGTGAAATGTAAGTCTCGTCAACTCTTCGAATGCTGAATTATGAAAGTGGAATAGTCCATCGGTTATTGACGATAGTTTCCGTTCAGTATGAAATGCTTACGTTTAGACCTAAACTATTTGCAAATACCAGTGACCTCGTTTTCCGCCTTCAAAGGGTTAATGCTAATAATCTAAAATTTACGTTGTTTGATTTTTTTTGTGTTTTTATTTTTTTTGTTTCAGTGATTTGACGTGTAAAGCATTTTATGAAGTGTGACAAGATTTGAGTATACTTTTGTGTGTGTTGCTTCATTGAAACCAATTTATATTTTTATATACTTCATGTTTTCGGTTTTATTTTTCTGAAAACAATGACAAACAATTCAAGGACCAATTTTCATGATAGAAAGGGATAAAATTTCATTACACGTGTTATTAAGGGACTTTTTATTTGTTTGCAGATAAATATTGCAGGTTGCATAAATATAACTGGCAAACCATTTTAATTTCTGTGAAAAACACACTTAACATATGTTTTAACTTTCAAAACTAATACATTTAGGTTGTTAATAACCCTTAATTATGGGAAATGCTTAATTTATCGTGTATGAAATTTTATCCAGTCACCGTCAAAATTTGACGCTAAACTCATCATTTTCATCACTGTAGGTTATAGACGCTTTATGTTAAAAAATATAAATAAAGCGATTGTTTCACGTGAACGAATCAAATTCCGTGCAATTGCCGCTGGCAACAAACGACACAGAAATGTATTCCACTTAATGAACAGAGAATCAAACTTTGTGTCATTGAAACTAATTTGTATGTACACTTGAAATATTAATCTTTAATATTTTAAGACTTTAACCTTTCTACGTATTTTGCAAATAGAGGAGGACAAGATCAGATGGTCCCTGTAGGAGCCGTCTGACCAGGATCTGTTCTGTTTGCATATTGTATAAAACAGATCTGATTCTACAGTTCCTGTCACAGACAAAACATACTGTATTCATTTATCTTCATAGAATTGCAGCTAATAGATACGCATGATGTTATTATTTCTTACATGAATATTAACGAGGTAAAGGATTAATATTGAACTGTAGCTAGAAGGTCGAACTTCTATGTCCATTAAAGTGAATAAGCATGGTGTTGGTACATGCAGTTTACAGTACACCCCTCTAAACTGGACGTTCAGTTCAGTATAGATATGTATATATGTCTTGGAGACATGTGCCAGCTTAGTGCAGGGTGAAAGTCATACAGAAAGCTCCTCTAGGAGCTTTCTGTATAACTTTGAACCTGCATTAAACAGTCACGTGCATAAAAGTATCTAAATTCTTCATTACTAGAATTTCGGTTTACAGGGGTGTACTGTACGTTTTCACGGGTTGATTGCAAAATTATTTCAAAGTGGACTTGTTCAATATTGTTTAATGATGGAGTCCAACTAGCGAGAAGCTTTGAATGACAATCAGTGCAAATCCTGATTAAATGGCCCTCTTGGGATCATTCTGACCTGGATCTACACTGTTTGCAATTATCAATACACTCATTTTCCCGCATTGAATGGGTTAAGGGTTGCCTCCGATATGGAACATCAATATTGCCATAAAATGATGTTGATACAATGAACCCACACTAATTCAAAGTTATAGAAAAACAAGAACTGAGAACTCTTGCGATTAATGCAGGGTGGGAGCGATACAGAAAGCTCCCAGAGGCGCTTTCTGCTTGACATTCACCCTGCATTGAACTGTTACCAGTGAATATACTAATACTGATACTTATTTCAGTGTTCGAACTAGGGAATTGTGTAATGTATTAGACAAAACTATTAACCCATTTGCTCCCACGATTCCATATATGGGACGCAGGCAAACAGTGTAGACTCTGATCAGACGCCGCATAAGGTGGCGTCTGGTCAGAGTCTACATTGTTTGCTGATAGGAATTTCAATATACATTAAAACGAAACGAAATTGAAAATTTAGGCCAGGCACCGCTTAGATAAAAAATGGGCTAATCCAATATATAAACATGGAAGAATCCACTGGGCGCAAATGGGTTAACGTGTACATGTAATGTTTTATGTTATATTTGCCAACAAGTTTTCTGACATTGATATATTTTATACTGAATAATGTACAAATGATTGACATACTTTGTAGAAGATTGACAAGTACATGTAGTTATATTCAATGCAACTTACATTCTGTCTTCCCCTTGATTGGTAGGTGACTGTATTTACAGGCAGGACACCGTTCGGTTTGCCATTTGTGCCAAATAAAACATTTCTGCTTTGAAACAGGACTTTGGTGTATTTTCTCGCCCCTCCCTCTTTGTTTGGTTCCATTGAAGCCTACAACATAATAAACAATGCAAACGTTGAAACCCCAGACCAGCTGCCATGTCCCGAGACATTGATTGATCTTGGTCTACAGTATATTGCTTGACACCCATCCATATTTTAATTCTTCACTGACGGTAAAACCTCTCTAATCAGGACTTTCAAACTAATACTTATTCCGGTAAGTGTCTGCTTAATTCAGGATGAAAGTCATGCAGAAAGCGACCTTGGGAGCTTCTTGCATGACTCGAACTCTGATTAAGCAGCCGCCTGCTTGAAAAAATTAACCCTTCGCTTGCTGAATTTTAAAATACATTTCTCCTTCTTTACCCATGACCTGTTGTATAATTACATATATCTTCACTGTGTACACGTATTTCGCTGTGCAATCACTGCTGTGGAGTGCACTGGTTGCACAATCAACTTGTAAATAGTGCAGACCCTGATGAGACAGCTCCTGCAGGAGCTGTCTCATCTGGGTCTTCACTATTTACAGGTAGGTATATTGACGCGATTAGCAAGCGAAGGGTTAATACCGGTGACAGCTTAATGCAAAGTGAAAGTCATTGAGAAACTGACTTTGGAAGCTATCTACATGAATTTCACTCTGCATAAAGATTCACCTACACAAAGAGCTATCTGAATGAAAATATTTAAATTCTTCTTTACTAAAAGCCAGGATGCCTTTCTACGCCCTTGCAAATAGAGAAGACCCAGATCAGACGGCTCATTTAGGAGCCGTCTGATCAGGGTCTGCTCTGTTTGCTTGTGATATAATACAGATTATGATTCTACAGTTTCAGTCATAGCTGAAATTTCCTGTGCCAATGTGATATTATATGAATTAATATAATTGATATTCATGACGTCATTAGTTCTAACATGAATATTCATGGAGGAAAAGGTTAAATGGGTTTTACTGTAGACAGACTCCCAATCAATGTCCACACTTACATGAACTTCACTGTATAATAAAACCGACTTTATTTCTATCAAACCCCCCTAGATGATAATATGGAATAAAGTGTCAAAGAGGTTTTCATAGATAGAGCTGAGATTGGCTTTATGTTTAACGTAGTTTTGGCTTTCATTCTTATCAAACTATAAGAAATAACTGCAGTCAAATCTCGATTATTCGGACACTAAAATACGTATTATTATCGATCTTTAAGGCAGATGGGGCTTAATGCAAGATGAAAGTCATGCAGAAAGCGTCTCTAGGAGCTTTCTGCATGACTTTCACCATGCATAAACCAGTCACCTGCCTAAAAGGGCCTAAATTCTTCTATACAGTAAATTCGAATAAATTCGAAAAATCGAAATTTTATTGTTTTTGACTGTCAATCATGAATATGTGATCAGCTTAACAAACAGTTTTGACCCAGATGAGACGCCGAGTATGCCAGCATCTCATCGGGATCTACACTGTTAGATGTTGTGGTTAGGTCTTTAACCCTTTGCCCTTTTGTGGTGTGCGGTGGTCTAGTGGTTACGCGCTTGACTATCAATCCGGAGGTCCGGGGTTCAAATCCAAGGGTTAAAATGGGTACCTGTGAGGGTCACTAGCCGATACTGCGGCTGCATGATTGCGCCATATGTTAGCAGTGCTCAATATTGTAGGCGAATGACTCAATGACCAGGGGAGTAAATGTACAGTCGGGTGAGCGGTCATTCGGACTGAAGGTAGTTTACTTTTTTTTACTCCATAAATACATTTTCTGCGACTTTGCAAACAGAGTAGGCCCAGATCAGACGGCTCCTATAGGAGCCGTCTGATCTGGGTATACTCTGTTTCCTTATGAATAATATACGTATAATTCTACAGTTTATGCCATGGCGAAAACTTCCTGTCCATGTGCTATTATAACAATGAATCTAATTAATATTCATGATGTCATTATATCTTACATGAATATTCATGGAGTAAACCGCTAAATTAAAACGGGAAGAAATGCAAAATTAAGAATTGAAGAAAACAACAAAAACTGCAAAGAGTTGAAAGATGAAAGAATTGAGGTCGAGACATACGCTCACACGAACTCGGCAATAGAATCAGGGGTCCAGATATGACGTGTAAATCAAAACATTTTCAAAAATAACTCCTTTATTTCTCCGTCAAATGACGTTTTGGTATCTGAGTAGGCACACTTATTTGTTGCTCTGAGAATATAAGATTAGGATTCTTATAGTTTGGTGTTTTCAAGTTCTTCTGTTTATGTTCCATCTCAAATGCAAGTTCTCATTTTCAAATAAATTTCTAAAAATTATGCAAGTATTCACACATGTTTGTGACATATAGTAATTACACGTACATGATTTATTGTAAAATAAACATATACGCTGTATGTTGAGAACTTACTACGGTAACAAAACAGAGTATCAGTATACTATTAAAGATGAAATTGTCTTACCTGGGGAACCCTTTACTCATGCACAAACATTTCAAAACAAACCATGCATTTTTTTTATATACGGTAAATACCCACTAAAGCGACTAGGTGTTTAACACACTCCCTCCTAGTGACGCATTGTGTCGCCTCTGTAAAAGTCACTTTTTGAAACCATGGTGATAAATAGAGCATTTGCTCCTATGGAGCAAATGCTCTATTTATCACAATGGTTTAAAAACTACACAATTCTAAAATTCTCCTTTTCTATAGTTAATGCTCCTTTTCGGTAGATTAATTCAAAGAAGTTAAGTTTAAAATTAGCCTAGGGGAGAATGAGTTAAAAGCAGGTGGATGCTTAATTCGGGACGAAAGTAATGCAGATACCTCATAGTATTTACTTTCACTTATGGAATTATATAAATCTGATTCGAAATCATTTATAGAGTATAAATATATTCTGAAAGTGGAAGATCCTTCGAAATAAAAAAAAAGTAACAATGCTAAAGAGAAGATTGCAGACTCGGTTTTATTGAGTCTGTTAATGAGTAGTTATTAAAAGTGCACTACTCATACCCCCTAGCACCGGCTTAAGCAGTATTCATTTTTCAAAACTAATAACATCAAAACTAATGATCCCGAAGGACCAGAAATTATAACAATACTGAGAATGAAGATATAAGCGTTAAAATACATTTTTGAATATACAAGTTCTTCATTTTTTCCATATCAGTTTACAGCAGTTCCCATGTTCAAATATTGTTTTGAAAACTATGGTGGTGTGGTTGGGTTATCTTAAACATGTGTTTGTGACGTTACATTTAGCACCGATATGATTTATTGTAAAATAACCATTCATGTTACCTTACTACGCCTACAAAATAGAGAATAGGTGAACTAGTAACCATTTCCCTTTTGAATAGTCATGTCATAAATAATAACATCATGAATATTTATTAGCTAAATTTTCATAATGGCGTATGTACACATGATGTTTTGGTATTTGTAGAAAATGTAGAATCGTATCTATTATAATTTCATAAGCAAACAGTGCAGACCCTGATCAGACAGCCCCTACCTGAGCCGTCTGATATTAGCCTACTCTGTTAGCCAAAGCTATCTACTGTCTTTAACCCATTCCCTCACATTGACGACTCTTGACGACTCTGTAAAAGTCACTTTGTGAAACCATTGTGATAAATAGAGCATTTGCTCCTATAGGAGCAAATGCTCTACTTATCACAATGGTTTCAAACTACAAAATTCTAAAGTTTCCTTTTCTCTAGTTAATGCTCCTTTTCGGTAGATTAATTCAAAAAGGTTGCATCTAAAAATACCCTATGATGTAATGGGTTAAAGTGATAAACATATATTTTAATAAAGTCATTGAGCGGGCTTCGTTCGATTATTCTTTTTAAGACTGGTCATAACTTATAACAATGGTTTCTAAATGGGACTTTTACAGAGGCACGAAAATGCGTCACTAGGAGGGAATGTGTTAATTCAAGGTTTTCCTCCTGGAGCGGCTAATATATTTTCATGTTTATGCATTATCATTTCCCATGTGCAGCTTTCTAGCTATTAATTGATCTTTAATGATAATGCTTGAAAATGCATTAATTTCAAAATGAGAATTAGCTGGATATTAAAACCAGTCAGGATTATACCTGAGATGTATAATATGTCTATAAAATTGATATTAAAAAAACTTGTGATATTATGAATTATACAAGCTTATTTATCCATTGCCATAGGGGAATTTCTCTTTGAATTTGATAATGCAAACATCGTTGGACTTAGCAAACACTATTGAATCTTAATGGATAGCATTTAACGGGCAAAATGGCGAACCGTTGTACCTATATAAACAGTTTGGAAACAGATGAGAAGACGAGTTACTATGTGTCATATCAAAATCCAAATTTATGTGGCACTCTGATTAAAACGGAAAACAAGAAAATCTGCATCGAATTCTGAATTATTGATGAAAGGTTGCTAAACATGTGAAAAGTTGCTACACATGCTAAAGGTAAATAAAAAAACAGTTATACCTTAACCCTTACATCAGCTGTACAAAAAAATGAGGTCTGCTCAAATCTGGATCTGTACAACTTTGGTTGTACGTCAGATTTTCTTTTGCCTTTGAGAAACTATTGACAGAGTGTCAAACAGCTTGGATCCTGATGAGACGCCGATCGAGTTACTCGGCGTCTCATCTGGATCCAGGCTGTTTGCAAATGCGAGTCAGGTCGCGAATAGTGGGCCAAGAGTTAACCCTTTCACCGCCGCAGTCGCATAAATGCACCACGACAAATAGTGCAGTCCCAGATCAGACGCCGCCTTTTCAAGGCGGCGTCTGATCAGGGACTTCACTATTTGTCTCAATCTCTATTTCTATATATGTGCTTTATTCCTTTGAAATTTGCATTTATTTATCTCATTTCCTTTTTTTGCGGAATGATTTAACAAACTTGGATTGCAGACGACAATTAGAAATTTGGTGCCGAAAGGGTTAATAAGGTAATAAGTTGGTCTACATGTTATTATTCCAAATAAGTACTTCTATCTCATTTAATGGAATAATATCACGTTTTAAAAATACCAAATCCACTGTGAATAGAAACAATTTACAGGTTACTATTTATTGGTTCCGTAAGTTCTCCCGTAGATATTGAAAATGCAAAAAAAAAAGAAAAAGATTTTTAAAAAAAAGTGAAAAACAACCCTAGCGTAATTAGAGAAGTTATCTCCACATGGAAGCATTATTTTTCGTTACAGCTGCAAAGAGAATCACAACATGCGCCGCAATATAGATGTTACGTTCTGACACTTACATCGTGATGGGCGAAGCCGAATTAAGAACATCAAACAGTTTGAATCCAATATAGTCCCAGATAAAACGTCAAACGACACTGCGGATGGTAAGAATACGTTCTCCTCGATAACTGTTATCCTGCTAGGTGCGACCTCATTGGCATTTGCAAGCGGTTTGGATCCAAATGCCACACCAAGTAAGTCGGTTTAACCCGTTACCTCATAGGCTATGTTTTATGCTCGTAGACCCAACCTCTTTGAATAAATCTACCGAAAAGGGGCATTTACTAGAGAAAAGGAACTTTTTAGAATTGTATAGTTATGAAACCATTGTGATAAATAGAGCATTTGCTCCATAGGAGCAAATGCTCTATTTATCACAATGGTTTCCAAAAGTGGCTTTTATAGAGGCGTCAAAAGGCGTTCATATGAGGGAATGGGTTGAACGAGTTGAGTGACAACAGTTTTAACCCCTTCCCTCACATTGACGCCTTGTAAAAGTTCGAGTTTTAAACAATAGCAATTGCTCGATAGGAGCAAATGCTCTATTCTTCACAATGGTTTCAAAACAATACAATTCAAAAGTTTTATTGTTTTTAGTTTTTTCTAGTAAATGCTCCTTTTCAGTAGATTTATTCAGAGAGATCGGATCTGAAGATAACATATGAGGGAATGGGTTAAAGAATTGAATTTAAACAAAACTACATGTATGTAGCAGAGCAGAGTTTGAACACTCGTCTTTTTTCACCAGGCTAAGGGTTAATTTTGACCTTACGTGTTTTGTTAAGAATAAGTAAAAATAAACATAGTTATTTGGACAGACAGCTGTTGATGGGTGTTAACCCTTGTTAATTGCGACTCGTATTTGCTGACACCTAATTTGATAGACATTATTTTTGATAAACATTAAAAGATTTAACCTTTTCGACGCTGAATTTTCAAGTGGATTACTCCAAATTTCAAACAGGTCAAGCCTATTGTGAATACCAGAACAACAGATATACTAGAATCGCCATTTCTCTATCAAACTCTTTGTTGTGACTAATCTTTAGAATCGTCTCTTTAGATTCTTAACACATTATCTCCTAGTGACGCATTTTTGGGCATCTATAGAAGTCACTTTATGAAACCATTGTGATAAATAGAGCATTTGCTCCTATAGGAGCAAATGCTCTATTTATCACAATGGTTTCAAGCTACAAAATTCTAATTATTTCCTTTCCTCAAGTTAATGCTCCTTTTCGGTAGATACATTCAAAGAGGTTGAGTCTAAAAATAGCCTAGGAGAGAATGAGTTCAGAGTTGTTTCAAGACTTACAACACAGAATTTGGTGAAGATAAAATTGAGTTTATCTAGACCTCTGGAATATGGGACTTTCTTTAAAGAAAAGTGTAACATAACAAACAGTGCAGACCCTGATGAGAGGGTTCCTATAGTTCCCCTACACAGTTTGCAAAGAAGTTGGTGACTCTTTTCCCGCAGTGAATGGGTATATTCTGTAAGCAACGTGCCATTTTTTTTAACCCATTACTCCATAAATACGTCTTTTATATTCGTACTCCTTTGCAAACAGAGTAGACCAAGATCAGACGGCTCCTATAGGAGCCATCTGATCAGGATCGGCTCCGTTTCCTTATTAACTCATTCTCTCCTAGGCTATTTTAGACCCAACATATTTTAATTAATCTACCGAAAAGGAGCATTAACTTGAGAAAAAGAAATTTTAGAATTTTGTAGTTTGAAACCATTGTGATAAATAGAGCATTTGCTCCATATTGTGATAAATAGAGCATTTGCCCCTTTACATGAAGGAGCAAATGCTCTATTTATCACAATGGTTTCACAATCTGAAACACAATTATAGACGCACACAATTGTGTCACTAGGGGGTAATGTGTTATATAATATAGAGATTATTCTATAGTTTCTGCCATGGCCAACCAGATTGCAGTATTTTTTGCAGAGGGGTATAATTTCAAGATTGAATGGGGGAAGGCAATTTGGACAGCGTGTAAAATATTAAATGTTTCGTTTAATATTCTGCTTGTAGTCATGTGCCATTATAGAAAATTTACTTAATTGATATTCTTGATGTCATTATTTCTTACATGAATATTTATGGAGTAACGCGTAAAGGAAACCTTTTTCTTTACCATAACGCAAAAAGGACTCCTGGAGTTTTGGAGTTTTTCAACAAGGTGCGGTGATCGGTTTAATTTATTTACTTTCACTCCAGGAATTCCGCTAGATTGGAACCACTTTTGCCGGAAATGCTCTTAGAAAACTTTATATGTCTTTATTATCTGAGTTTAATGTTTTCACTTGCAATTCCCTCTAGTCTTACATAAGTTTATCATTAAATTACCACGTTGAAGTTGGTGGCAATATTTACAAACATTAACGATCCAGATTTTAAAATCCACACTTTTGACACTCAGATTGCTATATTTTGTACAGATGAATAATTTCGGACTTAGTTGGGTTTTTTTTTTTAAAAAACAACAACAAAAAACCACGATTTAATGGGGGAAGACAATTTGGTCAGCGTGTATAATATTAAATGTTTCGTTACTATCAATATTATGTTTATAGTCTGAAAAAGTTGCAGTCTATCTTAATTTTTATTTATTCATATTTTTGACATTTTCTTCATAGTTGTTTTCAAAACATAATCATAGGATCAGGCAGTCTTGATCATGATCTCTCTGCGTCTCATCTAGATCCAAACTGGCTGCGTTGGGTTATCCAGGGTTCGCCATTAGCAGTCAAAGAGTTAATCACGCTAGAACAAAAATTACAGGTCTTTTCCGAGACAATCCATGCTTATGTAATGACTTTAATAAATCTATTACAATGTTATCGTGAAAGCGTGCATTATCATATCAAGTCTGTTAAAATAATTGATAGACAGAAAATTAACATTTTATGAATTTGATATTAACTTTAAGACAGATTTATTCACCCGCATGAAGAACTCAGCTGGTAGAAAGTTGGCCTCGCACGTGTTGATAATTATGGCGCGGGCTAAAAGTTAGACGAATACGTTTAGCAATGTATGGTACTGTAAAATTACTCTACAAATGGCCACTCAAGGGAAGTCTGTGTCTTAACCCTTGCCCTGATATAGACGTCATTCCATGTCTGTCAACGCATTTCTAAACAGAGTAGACCCAAATCAGACGGCTCCTATAGGAGCCGTCTGATTTGGGTCTACTCCGTTTGCTTATGAAATTGTATAGATCTAGTGCTGCAGTTTCTGTCAAGGTAAATGATCATGTGTTCATATGTCGTTATAAATATCATTGGTCTTCAATACAGGTGGCAGCTTAATGCAGGGTGAATACAATACTGAAAGCTCCAAGAGGAGCTCTGTGTATGAGTCTGACAATACATTAAACAGCCGCTTGCCTAAAAGGCGTACATTTGTTTTCTTTACTAAAAGGTTTTAGATTTTATTGTAGTTTTGTGTTTTACTTTTAAACTTTCCGTTTGTTATTGTAACAACCGAAGTTTAAATTTTGATTTTTTTCTGCTTATGCTAACATTTTAGCTTTTGTGAATACGCCATAAATGTGTAAGGAAACATTATCTTAAATATTTGATGTCGATCAGTTATGTAGTTTAATTTACTCAATATCCGATATGGTGTACTGGGTAAAAACGACATCAATTATCCGTGCTACATATATAGAAGATTTACGCTTGATCTGTATTAAATATAGAGTCAAAATAAATCATAGTCATATCACTGCAGGAAACATATATTAGCACTGTTTCTTCAGCAATATCAAACTTTTTCAGAGCATGAATTGTGTGAGTCTCGTTGTTTATTGCGTATTTTTCATCGGGAGGTGTAGCAGCAGAAAAAAAATATTCCTGAAGAAATTCCAAGTAACGGTAACAATTTTCCCACGCTAGAATAAATCTCTCCTATGCCACGTGACCGGACTACCATGTGTGATTTGGCTTTTATCATGTATTCATCCGCGCTTACAACCTGTTTATATCAAGATCTATCGCGTCCGTCTTTGCTTGCAGCCATCAATGATTTATATCATTTTTGAAAAAGAAGAATTATTCAGTCTCTGTGGAATGCATTAAATAATCTTTGTAGTGAATTCCAACACCTTTAAGCAGTGGTAAATTTCTGAATCAACTGTTAGGGGGCATTGTTTAATATATTGTGGAACTGGTTGATTGAAATAATGTCCTATTCCGTCTCCGTATTTTCTCAACAATGTTCTGAAATACTTACTCGTTATCTCATGAAAGTGTTTCACTTGGCTCCAACCCTCATCAAGTTAGAGCGGTTTATTTGGCATTCGCAAATGCCTTTGATTCAGCTAAGATGTCGATATACCAGCGTCACATCAGGTTCATCCTGCCTGACACCCGGTCAAAAAATTCTCGAAAGCTAAAACCCGAGGCGGAAGTAAGTAAAACTTGCTGTAGGTCAGATTTTGAGCAGACAGCATTTTTTTTCAACAGGATAAAGATAAACATGGTATGAACGAGCTTGTAATAACCTTTGTAAACAGTTTAGACTGAGACGAGACGCCGTGTACAGTAAAAAGCCATTCTAAACCAGACTTTTACCCTTCTAAACAAACCTTTCACCCCTCTAAACCAGATTTCCAAATCTCTTAACCGGACTTTATCCCTCTATTTTAAACCGGACCTTTACCTCTGTAAACCGGACATTTACCCCCTCTAAACCGGACTTTTGCCTCTTTAACCCTTTCCTTGTTCTATGTTTAGTTCAAATTTTAATACGCATTGAATACTCATGAACAAAACACTTATAATCAAATCTGGAGGGTGGTACATTGTAGCTATTTTAGAAAGTAAAGACACAGATCTATCAAATTCCATAAGCAAACAGAGCAGATCCTGATCAGACGGCTCCTCTAGGAGCCGTCTGATCTGGGTCTACTCTGTTTGCAAATGCGTGAAAACACGTTTCTATGGGGGAAAGGGTTAAACCGGACTTTTACTCATCTGAACCGGACTTTCATCCATATTAACTGGACTTTTATCCCCTTTAATCCGAGTTTTAGTAAATATCTTTCTAGGCAGATGACTGCTTAATGCAGGGTGAACGTCATGCAGAAAGCTCCTATGGAAGCTTTCTGCAAGGGATTCGCCTTGCATTAAGCGTCTGAAAGGCAGGTGGTAGCTTAATGCAGGTCACATGTAACACAGAAAGTCCAAACAGGAGCTTTCTGTATCACGTTTGCCCTGCATTAAGCAACCACCTGCTTTTAAGACTCTTATGTTCAATAAATGAATGGCCGCTTAAAAAAGCTTCTAATGTATATCAGAAATATTCCACTTTTCTAGAGAGCCCAGTGCCCTTATTCATTTAGCTCCTTACGATATAAAATCAATACAAGTATAATTATTTGAGAGAAATAAAGAATTGATAAATAATATATGTGTTTAACACAATATTTTAAGAGCCAGCGAATGAAAATTTACTTACTAGATTTTTTTCTATTTTTGCTAGAAATTTAGACTTTTTATTTTTTCAAAAGCTGTGCTAAGGTTCAGTTATTCTTAACCCTTTCATCGCCGATGTTTATATCCGTGCTTTATTCCTTTGAAATTTGCATTTATTTATCTTATTTCTTTATTTTACGGAATGATTTAACAAAATTGGTTTGCATACGACAAGTAGACATTTGGCGCCGAAAGGGTTATGTAGCTTTATAAATATAGGCACAGACCTTTCTTAATTTTACGATTAATGACTGATTGTTTTGTTTTTATTTATGGATGCAACGATTTTCTTTGCGATGATTTGCTTTGAGTTGTAAAGTTTAATTCCCAACAAGTGTGTTCATTACTTATAAATGTAACCCACTGTCGAGAGGTTAGCCTTTTATCTGCAGAATAATTAAATTACAGTAAAACCTCTCTATAACGGACTCTAAATTGTGTTAATTAGTTGGTATTAAGGGAAGGTGGCTGCTTAAAGCAAGATGAAAGTAAAACAGAACGCTCTTATATGAGTTTTACTTTCACCTTGCTTTAAGCAGCCACTTGCCTTTAACACAAAATACTTAATGTAATTTAGTACCCGTTATAGAAAGGTTTTACTGTAGCTCTTCCTTTTCTGGGTATTAATTAAACAAAAGTTGTTTTTATCACTGACAAAAATGATTTGCATGCCAAACAGTGCAGACCCAGATAAAATGGCTCCCTCAGAGGCCCTTAGATATGGCTCTACATTGTTTGCAAAGGTTCTGTCTACTCGATTCCCGCATATTACCAGCTAACATTCGAGTGGCTTTTTGACAAAATTGCTTTTGCTTTCTTGCAAATACACCTAGTTTTAGACCAGGTTATAATCAAATTTGTCTTACACCCGTTTTGACACGTGTATGTATGTGTGTGTGTGTGTGTGTGTGTGTGTGTGTGTGTGTGTGTGTGTGTGTGTGTGTGTGTGTGTGCATATATTGAAACAGATACAGTAAAACCTCTCTTAACCGGAATTCTAGTAGAGAAGAATTTAGATACTTTTAGGAAGGTGACTGCTAGGAGCTTTCTGCATGACTTCCACCCTGTATTAAACTGTCACCTGTCTCCAAGACCGATATTTATACTAAATTTAAGTTCCGGTTAAGAGAGATTTTCCTGTGATTGGACGTACATTTATTTAAATCCCCAACCTGCTGACAAAAATAATGCCTGGTGAAATACTGATCTGTTGTAATTTTCACTTACTCTCGATTCCTTCAAGCTTTCGAAAATTATTATCCGGGAGCTTAACAACATGGATCCTGGTGAGACACCGAGTTACTCAGCGTTTTTCTGGATTCATTGTGAGTGCACATGCCATGCGCGTTGCGTTTTGCAGGATAAGGAATAAATCTACAAATGTCGACAGGTTGCCAATTTGCTGGTCGACGTTTAAGTCTTTCTATCACTGTCAAGGATGAATCTTTAACCCTTCGCTTGCTAATCGCGTCAATATACCTATACCTGTAAATAGTGAAGACCCAGATGAGACAGCTCCTGCAGGAGCTGTCTCATCAGGGTCTGCACTATTTACAAGTTGATTGTGCAACCAGTGCACTCCACAGCAGTGATTGCACAACGAAATACTTGTACACAGTGAAGATATATGTAATTATACAACAGGGCATGGGTAAAGAAGGAGAAATGTATTTTAAAATTCAGCAAGAGAAGGGTTAATTACTTATGCGAGCAGTTTGAATCCAGATGAGAGACACCAAGTTAAGTCGGCGTTTCGTCACGGTCCAAACAGTTTGAAACATATTCAGAAATAAAAAACAATGAAACAGACAACAAATACTATAGACAGCATCACGTGACAGTTACAGAGTTAACCTTTAACCCCATGAAATGATATATGTATGAATATAAATTAGCCTAATTTTATAATGGCACATGAACATGAGAAATTTTGGCCGTGGCAGAAACTGTAGAATCAGGTCTATATTATTTCAGAAGAAAACAGAGCAGACCCTGATCTGACGGATCCTGTAGGAGCCGTTTGGTCTGTGTCTTCTCTTTTGTCAAAGGTGTTAACCCATTCCCACTTAGGCTATTTTTAGACCTAACCCCTTTGATTAAATTTATCAAAAAGGAGCATTAACTAGAGAAAAGGAAATTTTCAGAATTGTGTAATTTTGAAACCATTGTGATAAACAGAGCATTTGCTGCTGTGGAGCAAATGCTCTATTTATCACAATGGTTTCATAAAGTGACTTTACAGAAGCGTCGAAAGGCGTTAATATGCGGGAATGCGTTAACACATTACCCCCTACTGACGAATGTTTGCGCCTCTATGAAATAAATTCCCATTGTGAAACCATTGTGATAAATAGAGCATTTGCTCCTATAGGAGCAAATGCTCTATTTATCTCAATGGTTTCAAACTATAAAATTCTAAAATGTTTCCTTTCTCTAGTTAATGCTCCTTTTCGGTAGATTAATTAAAAAATGTTGGATCTAAAAATAACCTAGGAGAGAATGAGGTAAAGGGCGTGCCTATGGAGTTAAGGGTTATACTGCTCCATGTCTCTGTTCCCTGCACACTGGCGTCGAAGATTCCATGACATAGCTTTGTTGTTGCCCCCAGGATACAAAGAGACCACATAAAACTCGGAAACAAGTAACAAGTGTGTACTTTAAACATTAGTACGCTCAAGAAAGTGTCGCCCACATATGAGTGCCGTCTGCTACAGTTCTCAGTGTAAATTGTTCCTCATTTATTTTAAAATAAATTACCATATTGCCAAACAGTGTGGGTCCAGAAGAAACATTGCTCAAATAGTTAGCTCTTTATCTGACGCCCTTTGACGCCTTTGCACACAGAATAGATCCTGCTCTGTTTGCTTATGGAATTATATTGATCCGATTCTACAGTACAACATATCTACAATTCAGTCATGTCCAACAAAGTGTGTGTTCATATACCATTATAAGAAGTCACCTAATCAACATTCGTATTGTCATTATTTCAGTAAGGAAAATGTTAACGTTCGTTGGTTCAAAACGTTGTAAAACGTGCATCATGACTTCGTATGTAACACGAGAAAGAAAGAATATTTCGTTGTTGAAGGAATATGAACGTTTAATTACAGGAAGGTCGTCTCGCTAATACGATTACTAAAGATAAGTCCTTTTCTGGATTTTAAAACAGGTGGTAGCTTAATGCAGAACAAATGTATTTTGCCCTGCATTAAGCAACCACCTGCTTCCACAGACTCCTAGCCTAGGTTACAATTGTATAAACTATGTGGTAGCATTAGCCACACTCTATTGTATTTGCACTCTCAAATCTCAGGGTCACAAAAGTCTATCTCGGATCAGTAGTTATTACCTCTCTAAACACGACAGATATTTAACCCTTCGCTTGCTATTCACGTCAATATACCTACCTGTAAATAGTGAAGACCCAGATGAGACAGCTCCTGCAGGAGCTGTCTCATCAGGGTCTGCACTATTTACAAGTTGATTATGCAACCTGTGCACTCCACAGCAGTGATTGTACAGCGAAATACCTGTACACAGTGAAGATAGATGTTATTATACAACAGGGCATGGGTAAAGAAGGAGAAGTGTGTTTTAAAATTCAGCAAGAGAAGGGTTAATATTCTGATTCAATTCAGCCAGTTGAATGCAGGAAAAGTCGAGTGTATTGGCATTTATAAACAGTGTAGGCCCAGATATTCTAAAGCGGAATATGGCCAGTGTCTGCATTGTTTATCATTTTAAAGTTTAAACACCTTGAAAAAGATACCCTTTCATATTGAATGGACCCACTGATGGGCCATTCCATTTTACAAAGCCAGCCTATAAAGGGTGAAATAGACTGCATGCCAGAAGCAAATGACAGGGGCGCCATGTAATGGTAAAGGACATTCCCTGACAAAACCGAATACCAAACTGAAGGATATTCTAGTGACTCGTTCTCTTTGTTGTGAATTGCGGCCACCCTGAAGGAAGCGAAAGCAAGAATTGTGTGCTTTATTATTATTCATGTTGGTGTTGTTGGTTGGTAGGCTGGTTCATTGGTTGGATGGTTGGTCGGTTGGTTGTGTTGTTGTTGTTGTTGTTGTTGTTGTTGTTGTTAATTTAGTTTTAATTACATTGTGAATCGCGTTCCATATGGATTTTGTATAGGCATCTTTTGTAAATGTAAAATTTGCTAATGTAAAACTTGTGTATATCGAAAAATACATGCAAAAAACCGGAATATTTACACTCGATGTTGGTTGTATACACTAGGGAGTATTTAGACTGAGAGAGGCTGTTAATTAGGTGAAATAGTATTATGATATAAATGGTACTTCGTTTAACTTTTTTCTAATGCAATAACAGATACATATTTCTTAGTATCCCACAGGGGCTTATTCCACATGTTCGTCATGGGATAACAAACCAAACATAACTCTCGACTTGTGACAAAAATGTTTCACGTATCCTTACGTTTTAGTTTCATAATCATGTTATATATATGACATTCCAGGTGCTCGTTTTATAGGTAACATGTCTTAGAAAACACTAATTTATCCATAACAACAGTACACCCTGTCTTAAGCGACCTTATATTGATTAAATACAGAAATCTTTAACCCTTTACCTCATAGGCTATTTTTAGATACAACCTCTTTGAATAAATCTACCGAAAAGGAGCACTGTATATAGAGAAAAGGAAAATTTTAGAATTTTGTAGTTTGAAACTATCGTGATAAATAGAGCATTTGCTCCTATAGGAGCAAATGCTCTATTTATCACAATGGTTTCACAAAGTGACTTTTACAGAGTCGTCAAAAGTCGTCAGTATGAGGGAATGGGTTAAAGCAGGTGGTAGCTTAATACAGTACAAAAGTAATACAAAAAGCTCCTTCAGGAACTTTTTGCATTACTTTTGACCTGTATTAAGCTGCCACCTGCCTTACAGACCCAAACCGTAATTGATGGTTTAAAGTTTATGTTTGGAATTCAGTTCTATAGAGTATACAATGCTTAGGGCGAGCTGACTGGCATTTTCAAACAGCTTAGCGGCTTGGATCCTGACCCTGATGGGAACCTCGGTAAGTCGACGTCTCGTCAAGAGTCAATTCTTCTAACTCACTGTCAGTAGCCTCTCAGTCTCGAACGAATCGGTATACAGTGAAACCCCGTTAATGCGACCACTTAATTAACAGCCACTGGTGTCGTTTAAAGCAGGTGGTTGCTTAATGCAGGACGAAAGTTATGAAGAAAGCTCCTATAGGAGCTTTCTGCATAACTTTCGTCCTGCATTAAGCTACCACCTGCCTCTGCCACCCAGAATTATGCCCCTTTTTGGTGGTCGTATTAGCGGGGGTTTAATGTATACGGTAACAGCTTTCTAAAGCGACCTCTTATAAATGATAGTTGGGGTCTATAAGAGCAGGTTGTTGGTTAAGGGAGCTTCTGCATAACATTCGTCCTGTATCAAGCTACTACCTGTCTTCAAGTTCCAGAATTAGGGATCTTTTTGGTGGCCTCTTTAGAGAGGTTTTACTGTATTTCAGAAGATCATAGTTTGAACAATTATTATTAGTTCTGCATGAGAATGATTCGGTATAATATACACTTTTGTCCCTCTTCCCTATTTGCATTAATGTAAAGGAATGTGTATTGGTAGCAAGTCTGGTCTTAAAAAAAAACAAGCTAAAGATGAATTAAAATGAAATTTGCTAACTGTATTTTGAATGAGTATATATGTATCTCTAATAAGCACAGGTCATCTCTTTTTTAAATAAAGAAGAAAAAAGAAAATTGATTAATATAATGACGATGACGTGGAAAATATTTAATCCTTTATCCCATGACTATTCATGTAAGAAATAATAATAATTACATTAACCCATTTGCGCCCACGATCCGATATACGGGATAATTATAGGCAAACAGTGTAGACTCTGATCAGACGCCGCATGATGCGGCGTCTGATCAGAGTCTACACTGTTTGCTGACAGGAATTTCAATATAAAACAAAATGAAAAATTAGACCAGGCATACCTTAGAACAAAAATGGACAAATCCAATGTATAAACATTGAAGAATCCACTGGTCGCAAATGGGTTAAGTAGCTTAGTTTTTATAATTGTTTCATGAACAAAGGGTTTTATCATGGCAGAATATGTAGGATCAGCACTGTTAATTCATAAACAAACAGAGCAGATCCTGATCAGACGGCCCCTACAGCAGTTGTCTGATCTGGGTCTACTCTGTTTGCAAAGGTGTTAAAATGCGTATCTATGGAGTAATGGGTTAATGAAAAAAGTCGTTTGTCAAGCGTATTAACCGTTACACTATAAAAATGCCTTTCTATGCCGTTGCAAACAGAGTAGGTCCAGACTGGACGGTTCCCATAGGAGCCGTCTCATCAGGGTATGCTCTGTTTGCTTATGAAATAATAAAGACATATAGATATACATGTAGTAGGTGGCGGTGGTCAAGTGGTAACGCGCTTGACTATTAGTCCGGAGGTCCGGGATTCAAATCCCGGTCCCACATGGAAATTTCAGAGACGCTTTTCCGTGTCTCCCACCCGCACATCCTCTCCACCCAGGGGTTAAAATGGGTACCTGTGAGGGTCACTCGCCGGTACTGCGGCTGCATGATTGCGCCATATGTTAGCAGTGCTCAATATTGTAAGCCAATGACTAAATGACCAGGGGAGTAAATGTACAGTCGGCTGAGCGGTCATTCGGACTGAAAGTAGACTATAACTAGGTACTTTACATGGCTCTGCAGATTCTGCCATGGCCAAATTCTCATGTGCTAAATGCCATTTAAAATATAACTCTAATTGATCCACAATGCCATCATGGTATACATGAATATTCATTGAGTAAAATGTCAATATTCATTTTGAAATTTACGACATTCAATGTTTCATTTAACACTGAAATTAATACTGTTGTTGTTACAGTAAAACTTCTCTATAAAGGCCATTGGCATTGAAATTAAATTGCTTAAAGCAAGGTGAAAGTAAAACAGAACGCTCCTATAGGAGCGTTCTGTTTTACTTTTACCTTGCTTAAAGCGGCCACCTGCCCTAAATACCAAATAATTAACACAATTTTGTGGCCGTTATAGAGAGGTTCTATTGTATTACGATTACCTCCCTCCTGCCGGATAAAAAACAATATCTGCTCAAACTCCGATCTGCTTACCTATTTATGGACTTCAGATTCGTTCAAGTTTTTGAGAGACTACAGACTTGGATCCTGATAGGATACCGAATTCCTCGGCGTCTCATCTGGATCGAGGTTGCTTTGCTTATGCTAGTTAGATCGCATTTAGTATGAATATGATTAATCAGCCATACTTTGTTCTTAGGTAATGGTAACGCATGTTAATTTCTTGCAGGAAAACGGAATGCATTTCCATCAAAAGTGTCGTATATGACAAGATATTCCTGGAGTAATCATTCGTATGATAAATTCGCTTCTAATTGGCTTTATTATTCCTCAATTACAGCTTTATTGCCTCTAGCGATATTAAAGCGTTTTTGTGAATTACGGAAATAATGAAAACGCGCAGAATCCCCGTTTTACAAGCAACCGATAGCATAGCGTGTAAATTAATGAAACGGAATATGACTAAACGGGCTCATATAAAGTAAATTAACTTTAATCTAATAAGCATGCACCGTAACAATTAGCTGTCTCGTGAAAAATACCCTTAACAAATATGTTATCTGTTCATCAATCCAGAATACGCTAACCATTTCAGTGCGGGAAAGAATGACTTATGTCCTTTTCAAACAGTGTATACCCAGATGAGGGGAACCCTCTCATTCGGGTCTACATTGTTTGTCATGATACACTTTTCCTTTAAACCCCCGAATTATTCACGGTAAAATTGGCCTGGTTGAATTTAGGAATAGTCCATTGGAAACTTTAGCGTTGAAAGGCTAAGGTATTTCCAGCCATGGCCGTTTGTTTAATTTGTACAATTTGATCTTCGTATTAAAAATTTATTAAATCTAATAATATGTTTAACAATTTTCAGCAATTCTTATAAAACAGGTATAAAGTAAAATGCGTCAATATGAGGGTATGGGTTAATGCTTGCAACAGAAATTTCATTTGTAATGTCATCTCTTTTTCATTTCCATTGAACGCCTTTCATCCCGATCCTGTTATCCGCGAACTGACTCACATTTGCAAACAGCTTGGATCCAGATCAAACGTCGATTAACCCTTTCGGCGCCAAATTTCTAATTGTCGTCTGCAATCCAAATTTGTTAAATCATTCAATAAAATAAGGAAATGAGATAAATAAATGCAAATTTCAAAGGAATAAAGCACATTATATAGAAATAGAGACTGAGACAAATTGTGAAGTCCCTGATCAGACGTCGCCTTGAAAAGGCGGCGTCTGATCTGGGACTGCACTATTTGTCGTGGTGCATTTATGCGACTGCGGCGGTGAAAGGGTTAACTCGGCATGTTATGAGGATCCAATCTGTTTGACACTCAGTTAATAGTTTCTCAAAAGCTGAGCAGCCATCATTTTTCACTACGAAGTTGAGAGTAAAGTAAAGCTTGTATTTATTATAAAGTTTTCCGAGGTGCCTAAAAGACATGCAGCACTTGAATCTCTCTTTGTAATTGTCACTGGGTTTACATAAACGTCGCAATTCTGGGTTCCTCTGGCAAGTGAAGACCACCGGCAAAGGCCATGCATAAGACGGCCCACCTACATTGTTGTCACTTGCCTAGTAGTATCTTGCATGGCGAGTCGTCATTTGAACATCACTTCTGTGATTCGGCGGGGGTTCAAATAGCACATAAATATTCCGCTTAACCCATTCCGTCATATGCTATTTTTTATATCCTACCTCCTTGAATAAATCTACCGAAAATGAGCATTAATTAGAGAAAATAAAAAATCAAGAATTGTTTAGATTTGAAACTATTGTGATAAATATAGCATTTGCTCCATAGGAGCAAATGCTCTATTCACCACAATGGTTTCATAAAGTGACTATGACAGAGGCGTAGAAAGGCGTATTTATGGAGGAAAGGGTTAATAACTAATGACAAGGACACCAGTCACTGACGACCGGAGACTTGTATACAAAATATAAGATCAAAGTTTGAAGACAACAGAAGAATGTGGAGACACGATGGTTATTCGACGGTAGTAAATGCTGTAGACAAGAGGCATATATAGCAAATCTATGAAAACAATATACAGTTGAACTTCGATATCTCGAACTCGAATAACTCGAACTTCAGGTTAATGCAGGTCGAAAATAATGCTGAAAGCTCCTACAGGAGCTTTAATCATTACTATAGGCCTGCATGAAGCTGTGGACTGAAGCTGCGTTTGCTTAAGAAAGTATAATGGATCTGAGTTTCTACCAATACCTAAAGAGCATGTGTATATATATGCCATTATAAACTTTCAGATAATAACTAGTAATTATGTCATTATTTCTTACATAAATATTCAACAGGGAAATGGTTAAAACGATGCTGCATGAACACTAAACACTAAAGCAATCCACCTGTACATGTAGATTGGTATATACATGTGTGAAAATATCAATCATATTTCAGTGGCATTAAGCGGCAGCCTGCTGTGTGCACTATAATGCGGTGATAACAAACATTCCAAAGGCATTTTTCAAATTCTTTTTTCGTATTTATGGAAACCTGTTTGCCCGAAATAAATACCAACAAATCTCTGCTTGAGCGTTACGCACGAACTACTAAAATAGAAGTCCACAAAAATAAACATGAATTACTTTGAACACAGTTGGTAAGTTTTGTAACCAATAAAGTGTCGATTTTCTCTCATACTATCGTGCATTATACGTCGAATATATATGAATAACTACAAATAACTCTTTACTTTATAGAAACGCGTGTATTGTCTCTGCAAACAGAGTAGACCCAGACCAGACGGCTCCTGTAGGAAGCTTTTGATCAGGGTCCGCTCTATTTGCTTATGTTCATAATATCGAATCTAGATCTGATTCTATAGTTTCCAATATGGCCAAAATACTCCGTGTTCACAAGCCAATGTAACAAATCATCTACATGTAATTAATAATCATAATGTCAATGTTTGTTACATATACATATATATCGATGACGAAAATGGGTCAAATCATGACGTCGACTATATATGGAAATTTACACGTCTCATGTACATGTAGTGCAACCTCTCCAAAGCGACCATGCACTATATTAACAATGGCACGAGAGTTTTATAGCTACTCGTCGCTTAGTGAAGAACAGAATTAATACGCAAAGCTAAATGAGCTTTATATCCTTTATTAATCCTTCCCTTCATGTACATTAATTTTGCAAAACGAGCAGGTTCTATATATGAGTCGTCTGACCAGGGTCTGCTGTATTTGCTTTTGAATTGATATAGGTCTGATTCTAAAGTTTTTGTCAAAGCAAACAAATTCCCTCAAAAGTTTGCATTATAAAAGTTCATGTAATAGGTAATCATGATGTCATTACTGCTTACATGAATATTCAACTGGCTTGTCGCTTTAGAGAGGTTCTCCTATATATGTGTATTAGTTGTTATCAGACTAGTTTTGTGTCACCCAGGTAGCAATATAGACTAAAATGCAGGTTGATGTTATACACTAACATAATAAAACATATAATAGTGTAAAGTACTATTAGCTGGATTATCGTTGTGGATTACTATTTCTGGATTATCGTAACATAACCCTTTTTGTCACATAATCTGCCATGCAGGAGTGCCGTGACAAAGTGTCGTACATCGCGAAATTGCACTAGTGCATTTGTATGCAAAATGAAATGGCTGTACTACGCATTAAACAATGGCAGAAACTGCCGCCAGATATAGTCTGTTTCACATTCTATGGCACTTTTAAGGATTATATTATAAATAGAATCTTACATTCGTGTTCATTACAAATTGTTGTCATGAAACTCGTTTACTATAATGAATATAACACTCACTAAAGTTCCAGTCATATTATTATAGTAAACTTGTTTCATAAAATCAATATGTAATGAGCACTCATGTAAGATCCTCTATACCTCATGAATATCCATGTTCGAAATAATTATGTCGTGAATATTTATATTAATTTGATAAACACAATTATAACGGAATATGAACAAATGATTCTTTTGGCAATGGCAAAACCTGTAGACTCAGATCTGTATACATGTAATTCCATAGGTAAACAGAATAGACTGTGATTATATTACAGGCCCCGAGGTTATAAAAACATTTGTTTGAGTCTGAGATCATTCTCAAGCATCACCCGGGGTTATAAAGCCTTTTGCTTGACATTGAGATCATTCTCAAGTATCTGACCAATCAGATACTTGAGAATGATCTCAGACTCAGAATCTGTATAACCTTGGACCCTGATTGGCCAGATACTTGAGAATGATCTCAGACTCAGACCCAGGAGTTTTATAACCTTCGACCCTGGAACCGCCATATCTGAATCTTCTCTGTTTGCAAAAGCGTGAAAAGGGGATGTCTATGATGTAAAGGGTTAAAAAAAAAGTAGTTCAGTAATTTCATGACATCTAGCTCACTACCGATGAATGAAGAGTCCTCGTTTGCATAAGAAACAAGTAGCATGTTACAGACTCTCAACACTGAGTCAACAGTATCGAGATAGCCCTCACGTGAAACAGGGTTTCGAACACTCCAGGATGAGGGACTAAGTAGTTGTAAGTCAACGACTACAACCCCTCGGTCATGGGGGACCCAGAGAGCGCTAATGACAGAGAGATGAAGTCATTGAACAATTTACTTCATCAATACGCCTTTCAACACATTTGAAAACTGAGTAGACCAATATCAGACGGCTCCTGAAATTATATACATCTGATTCAACAGTTTCTACCAATACCAAAACCTCCTGTGTATACACACTATTATAAAAGGTCAGATAATAAATATTGATGACGTCATTCTATTTCTTACATGAATATTCAGCAGGTACCGTGTTAACCCTGTGCCTGTTTGAGATACCGGCTAGACAACATTGAGAGTCGACTACACATTTGTCAATCGCTGTTGCTCTTGTTTTTGTTTCATAATTCACCCTCAACGTTCGATGGAAAAATCCCAGGCCCCAATGTTATAAAACATTTCCCTTGAGTCTGAGATCATTCTCAAGCATCTGGGTCCATGCTTGTAAAGCTTTTTAGTTGAGTCTGAGTTTGTTCTCAAGCTTTTGATTGGCCAGATTTGAGTCAAACGAACTCAGACTCAACTAAAAGTTTTATAAGCATGGAACCTGATTGGTCAAATACTTGAGAATGATCTCAGACTCACACGTTTAATAACCACGAACCTTAGTATTTGCTGCCAACATTTTGAGTCAGATGATATTCTTTGTCTTTAAAGTTTGCATTTCTAAGAAGTTCATTTCATTCCTATCACAGGGGGTGGGCGGGGCGTTTTAACCCTTCTTATGCTATAAAACTAAAGCCTGCTCTGATTTTGATCTGTAGCCATGCTTATAAAACTTTTTAGTCGAGTCTGAGTGCGTTCTCAAGTTTTGGATTGGTCAGATTTGAGCCTTTGGCTCAAATCTGGCCAATCAAAAGCTTGAGAACAAACTCAGACTCAACTAAAAGCTTTATAAGCATGGACCCTGATGAGCTTTGTTGTGACAGTCGATTCGCTCAAGCCTTTGAGAGACACCGATCAAGTGTCAAACAGTTTGGATCCTGATGAGACATCGTGTAACTCGGCGTCTCATCTGCATCAAAGCTGTTTGCAAAAACCAGTCAGGTCGCGAAAAGCATGAGGTTTCACAACATTCAGAAAGTATTTCCTTACCAAACTGAAACCCATCACGTCTTTTATAGATTTTGCAAAAACAAACCAAAACAAATACAAAACCCAACAATATATTCAGAGAAGTAGTGCAATTTTAAATAACATACTTATAAAAACCGTGGCAATTAAAACTAGACTAAGTCTATGTCATCCCAACATGCAAAATTGCAGAGGCTAAATGGCCAGAGAGAAAAGCTTTGACGACGACGACGATTTCGACGAAGACAAGGAAGATAACAGCGACAGTTGTGATGAAGAGTTTCTGATAAATATGAAACATGAAATATTTATTACAAGAAAAAGCAAAGATAAGAAGGATGATTTATATAATGGAAGCAAAACAGAATTTCAGTAAAACTACTATCTATTCACGTAAATATAGTGAGCTTCTAGAATCAACACTGTTGGACCGAAGAGACAACCGTGAGTGTTGACTGAACATCACTCTTTCAATTTTGTTTACCACATAATTCACACTCAGCACTCAGCGAACAAATCCCTCGAATTCGCTGCCAACATTTTTAGTCAGATGATACATACGTTGAGTCTAATATACTTTAACAATGTGTTAACCCTATGCGCCTTTGAAAACAATCTGTTAACACCTTTGCAAACACGAATAATATTCAATTATAATTAAAGTACCTCTCTATAACAGCCACTAAATTATTATGTTAATTATTTGGTATTTAGAGCAGGTGGTCGCTTAAAGCAAGGTGAAAGTAAAACAGAACGCTCCTATAGGAGCGTTCTGTTTTACTTTCACCTTGCTTTAAGCAGTCACCTGCCTTTAAAACAAACTAATTGATGTAATTTAGTGGCCGTTATAGAGAGGTTTTACTGTAATGTATATAATGTATAGAATAATACAGGTATGACTCTACAATTTCTACCACGACCAAAATGGCCTGTGTTCACGTCAGTATAAAAATTTATACGGTAAAACAGTGTAGTCAAATGTTTAAGTCCTCGTTAACTAGTGTAGTGGTTATTACGTCGGACTACACATTTTTCGGCGGGGGTTCGAATACCCATAAAAGAATAACTATTCCTCCCTCATTTTTTAAAGTAGAGATCCAGATCTACTTCTGTATTTTGTTGGGATGGCAGATTGTGATGAGATATGTGGGATTTATTAAAATTTGTAAGATATTCAATAAAAAGGTCAAAATATGGCCTGGGCCATAATGGCACACCTGGTGTCACATAATGGCACACCTGGTGTCACAATAGCCCTCGGGCTATTATGGCACCAGGTATGCCATTATGGCCAGAAGGCACACCCAGGGCATATGTTAACCTCTTATTAATGACGTTATATGCCGTGCCTGAATATCCATTGAGTAAACGGTTAAATAGCGGTCGAGAGACAAAGGTTCGTCAATTGTAATATAATTTTACAAGAAAGACAACATTAATAATGTTTCACCGTTAATGTTTCTCACTGTATGTAGATTATATGTCCGAAATAAAATTGTCATGACTTCGACATTATAAGAATATAATTATAAGCATTTCGTACTCTGTAAAACGTTTTAATAGAACTGCTCATGCTGAAAGCCCAATGTGAATCCATCAACTATGAGTATCAATTATGCGAATCATTCTTAACCCTTTACTCCATGAATATTCAGTCAGAAATAATGACATCATTGATATTACATGCAATTAGTTTGTTACAATAGCACATATACACAGGAATTTTGGGACCTGGCAGAAGCTGTAGAATCATATCTATACTATATCATATGGAAACCGAGCAGACTCTGATCAGACCGCTCCTATAGGAGCCGTCTGATCTGGGTCTATTCTGTTTGCAAAGGCGTATTTATGGAGCAAAGGGTTAAGGTAACTAGTGCAGAATCATAATTTCATGTGTCAGCTCCTGTAGGAGCTTTCTCATAATTATGGCTCTACACTATTTGCAAATGCAAATACACTGTATGTAGTTATCAATATAACAAGCGCTATCCTTTATTTCACCTTACCAATACCTTCTCATACAACGCAATAAGTCGGTAAGAGTCAGACTTGTTAGTCACTCCCTATATCATATACCGTGCATCTATACTTCTTCCAATTACAAAAAACCAATAATATAAAACTCCAGCACATGATGCGTGCATCTGATAAGTTCTTAATCATTAACTTAGAAAGATGCGCCTTTTCAAACAGAGCAGATACAAATCAGACGACTCTTAGGTCTGCCGTGTTTGCTTAGTGAACTGTATAGATCTGATCCAAGTTTCCACATGGCCAAAACGTCCTTAGTTCACATGCCATTATAAAATTCAGTTAATGAATATTCATGAATTCTTATATAAACATTCATAAGGTCAATATTTAAATGTTCATAGTGTTAAACAGCCATACTCAATGGAACGTCAAGCAACACTCAGTCATATTAGTCTTACACTTGGTTAACATGTCCTAGCATTGCCTTCATATGCTGAACGTGAAATCAATTGGAACCTTCTAACCCTTTACATTATGAACATCCATGCCCATTTAAAACCCTTTACCTCATGACAGACACTGAGCATTTCAAATACAGTAAATATTCCTCTAATGCGACCACCTAAAAGACGTATAATTCTGGGTGGTAGTTTAATCCAGGACAAAGGTAATGCAGAAAGCTCTTCCAGGAGCTTTCTGCATTACTTTTGTCCTGCATTAAGCAACCATCTGTTTATAAAGACCGCCATGTACTTCCTGTATTAAAAACAAATAACAATGGATTGTATTGCTATGGCATGAAGACGAGTATCTGCAACATATAAGCAAGCAGAGCTGACCCTGCTCAGATAGCAGCTCCTACAGGTGCGGCCTGATCTGTGTCTACTGTTTGCAAATGCGTAAAAAGGCACATACGGAGCAAACGGTTAAATATATTTGGAATTAACCCAAAGGCGATAACGTTTCGAAACCGAACCGAATTTATCTGGCGTCTAAATCCAACTTGTTTGTAAAGGTTATAACGACACTACGTGTTGGACATTTTCATCCAAACCAGGGAGATAACTTTTAAAACCATGCAGTTATAAAGACAGTATTTATTTCCCTTACATTGCATTTTGAAATTTAATAATGAACAGCCATTGTGTTCCATTCCAGGGCATTGATTCAAAAACACCGTGTTTGCAGTAATTACAAATCAAGTCGAAAACAAGAAATGTCGACACGACATCAAACCGGGGTTTCCTTCACTATTACCTAGTGATTACTAAGATCAAAGGGGCATAACTCCCAGAAAAATTGCAGAAGGAAAAATCACCGACATTGTTTACAGTAAAACGTATGTACATGTATAACTACCAAATGCAATAAAAGAATACACTATGTATGGTACTGCTTTTTAAAGGCAACTTGTTTGCTCAAAATAGGAGCTTTCTGCATAACTTTAGTACTGCATTAAACTGTACATCACCTGTATATAAAACTGCAAATTCATTTCCCTTTAACTTGTCGTTTAATCTAAGTTTTACTGTAGTTCAGTGTAACAAGTTGATCAAGGCTACGATGCATTGGGGGAAATATCACGTAAGAGAGCATAGGGTGTGACGTCAAAAATGCATTATGGTGATTGGTCGACAGGAACCATTGACTAAATAAACAGTTTGTTAGTTAGTTGATGTTTATTTCAAAAAGCATCGAACTAAACGATATAGTCGACACTTTTTTAGGCATCTAATTGGCCGAGAGCTCCAATCCATGTGCTAAATGAATATTAATTAACTGAAATGGTACGTTATTATGAAACAAAATGTGTTGGTGAAACACTATGACCCCGAAACGGCCTTTGACATTGATGTATGACCTTGACCAGAATAAGTCACAGCTAAAATGTTCGCCTTCATAAGTTGCAAACGCATGCCAAGTTTGAAGAATGTATGTTGAATGACGACAAAATTTAAATTTGACTCGTAATTTGACCTTTGGCCATGATGTATGACCTTGACCTAAATAAGCTGCCCCTGGAAATGTTTGCCTCCATAAGTTTCACATGTATGCCAAGTTTGAAGTATGTATGTTCAATGGCTACAAAAGTATCGCCAATATTAAAGTTGGGAACAAACTAACCAACAAACCAAACCAACAGACAGAGTAAAAACAATATGCCCCCTCCCCCCCTGGGGACATAAACAAGATTACTTTTACTATGGAATAAAATGTAAAATCAGATCTATATTGTTTCATTGGCAAAACAGTTTATCCTGAATAGAACAGAACAGAACAATATTTTATTTAGACTTATGCATAATACATCTTCTTTACATAAATATATACAACCATTATAACTGTTAGAGGACTCCTGTAGAAGAATTATCTTGTTGTAAAGCGTATAGCTACTATCTAAAATTAACACAGAGCAATATATACAATTGTTTTTGCAGTGGCTAACTTAAATTTCTAACAGGGATCAGTGCTTTACATACTGAAGTGAAGACCAGGGGCAATACAGTATCTTTTCTCTATCAGAAAGCTAAACATTATCCCATTTTTAGTATTATATGAACAAAAACAGTTCTGATTAAAGTGCCAGCAATTAATGACATACATACAGGAAGTAATTTTAGTAATTTTTCAAAGACGTTATTTTGATACATTAACACTTTTCATACAATTACGCATTAACGACAAATAACTACAATCTGTAACATATTAGTGTAAAGCAACATTATTTCAATTGCTTATCTTGAAAATAAACATAATTTTCTAAAACCAACTAATCTTTTTTTAAGCAAGTGTCTTCTGCACTCTGGTTTAATTAAAAAGAGCTAAATATATAAATGATAAGCCTTTTATTGCAACAACAAATCCAATTGACTTGATATATTCACAGTTCAATATCATGTTGATCTTTTCTGACTCTGACAGTGGCAATAATATCAGGCCCATTTTTCTGTTCTTGTTCATATTACATTTCAGGTAATACATAACAGACACATGATGATTTCTTCAGCACCAGAGATTCTACAACCTGATCAATGAGTGCTTTACAAGAGATACTGTCACAGAGTTTACAAGAGATACTGTCACAGGATACCCTAAATACTCCAAGTGTTTTTACACATAATCTCTCCTCTCAACCATTATGTAAAACTGCACAATTCAATTTGGCACCTTTTTCATAACTTTAAATAAGACTGATATAGTAGTAAATAGTGAAGACTCTGATCAAATGGCTCGATCCTTCAGGGGCCGTTTGATCTGGGTCTGCACTATTTGCCTAAGATTTTTCCTGACCAAATACTTATGGTAATATGGGTCAAGAGGAGTACTCTTATTCATTCAGCAGGGAATTTCTTGTGTATTCTACTCTTAAAGAGTTTCAATTTCAAGTTTTTCTCTTTTTCTTTGCTGGTGGCTCATTACTTGCATCTTCCTTGGGAGTTGGTGGGACACTAAAGTCTGGAACCTGCAATGGAAAGCAAATTGTATGCTCATTAAGAGGATAAGAGACCTATACTGCAAAAGAATTTCACCCTTTTCGTGGTGAAAAAATAACATCTGTTCAACCCTGATATGCTGATCTTTTCACAGACTTCTAATTCATTGAAACCTTTGAGAAACTACTGACTATAATTCAAACAGCTTGGATCCTGGTGAGATACTGAGTTACTTCCTTATCACCGGAGCAAGTCAGGTCCCGCTTAGCTTTAGAAGGCTTTAGTCGGGAATATTTGCAAATTGGCATATAACAGAAGATACTGCAAATGGCAGGCAAAATGGTTACAACATTTTTTCTCCTAAGCAAAACTTCATACTTCAATATCCCTGTCATGTATTATGATATAATGAATAAAAGTTCCTCCTAATAAACTATGAAATTGTGCTAGTAATGCTTTTTGTACTCAATGTGTAATAATATGATATTTCAGGACTAAATTCCTCATTGACTAGCACTGACACATACTGTCTAACAAACAGTTTTAACCCATTCCCTCATAGGCTATTTTTAGGCCTAACCTCTTAAATTTTTACAAAATCCATCGAAAAGGAGCATTTACTAGAGGAAAGGACAATTGTAGAATTGTGTAGTGTTGAAACCATTGTAAAAAATAGAAAATTTGCTCATATGGAGCAATGCTCTATCTATCTCAATGGTTTCAGAAAGTGACTTTTTCAGAGGCATCAATATGTACGGGAATGGGTTATGCCATCCCCATTATCATGAGTACAAAAAGCACTACCAGCACAATTTCATAGAAATTCTTCCCTCTCGACTTTCCACTGGCATCACGTTAAAAAAAGAAGTCTTAAAAATAAATCTGTGAATTTCTTAAACCTTTGTATACTAAATCATAATATTTTATCTTGGTTTGCTCTGTTTGCAAATGAATGATATATTTGTTTCTTGCATATTAGCAGTTAAACATATAAATATTTATGCCACTCACCACAGGCTCTACAAGTTTAAGCTGGAGCTTGAGATGTTGTACATTGGACTGGTCTATACTGATCTGTATGACAACTCTGTCAAACACATGCAAAGTCACATTCCCACAACTCTGGATATTCTCCTGGAAATAAACGCATACAAGAAAAATACTTAATCATTTACTTAATGAATATTCATTTCAAAAGTAATGACTTGATGAATACTAATTGGCTGAATTTACATAATGAAATAAGAACAAGAGATTGTTTGGCCATGACTGAAACTGCAAAAAAAGATGTATATTCATGAAGAAGGATTTCCAAGACTCAGGGCGACATTTTTACATTGTAATGTTAGGGAGTACAGTAGAACCTGTCTTAAGTGACTGAACACAGAAATCAAAAAAAGGGTTGGTGGTTGCTTAATACAGGGCAAAAGTAATGCAAAAGGCTCCTAAAGGAGCTTTTTGCATTACTTTTGACCTGTATTAAGCTACCATCTGCCTTACTGTCTTGCAATTAGACAACTTTTTAATTGTCGCTTAACCTTTAGCCTGCTGAGCAAATTATCTTTACAGAATTTTTCACAGACTACATTTTCAAAATGCAAGCTACATGTATAATCAATTTGTCCACCAAAATGCAGCGACTCATCTGGATCCAAACTGTCTGCATAGGTATTCTATCATACGCCCATAGCAGGCTAAAGGTTAAGACAGGTTCTACTATATCTCACTCCCTTCTTTAGCAAACTGTTATTGCTGGTGGTCATGTTACCTGGCAGATGTTTATTATTCAAGACACAAACGAAGCAGACCTTCGGGCTTCTCTGTTTGCAGATGCCTAAATGTGTCTTTAATCAAGTAAAAGGTTAATGCAGTAAAAACCCTCTAATGCGACAACCAAAAAGAGGTATAATTCTGGGTGGTAGAGGCAGGTGGTAGCTTAATACAGGATGAAAGTTATGCAGAAAGCTCCTGCTTTCTGCATAACTTTCATCCTGTATTAAGCTACCACCTGCTTATACAGACACCTATCTTTATTCATTAGATGACTGCATTAGAGAGGTTCTAGTGTACTTAACCATTTCCTTCATACAAATACCTTGTCACACATCTGCAAACAGAATAGACCCAGATCAGACAGTTCCTATAGGAGCCGTCTGATCAGAGTCTGGTCTATCTGCTTATGACATGATATAGATCTGATTCTGCAGTTAACAATTCTCATGAAAAAATTACATTATAACCATTCCGCTAAAACATATTCATGATGTCAATATTTCTTACATGAATACTGAACAGGGAAAGGAATAACAAGCAGAAGAGTGACAGATAAACAGACAGATGGGCAGGCAGACAGAAAGATGGGAATACAGACAGATGATGGAGAATGAATCCTTAAGTGTCATAAAAATACAATTTAGAGGTATTCAACATCATGAATAAAGAAATCAAGATGATAAGAACTTTTTCCATAACTGAAGCAAAAGAGCTGATTGATGAAGCAATCAAAAGTTCAATGATGCTGCACTAAAGATATTACCCCTCATGAACCCTTCATAAATATTCAGGCCAGACTCCTCCCATTTTTAAATCAAGCTAATTCTTGTATTAGAAATTTTCAAAGCTTCAATAACATACAATCCTTTTACAGAAGATTTTCAGTTATCATCCGGTTATGAAAATCATTGTCTGACCACAGCATGGCTACAGCAATATCTGTTAGGTAAGACTATATGGCATTACCTCTTCATTAAAGACAAACACTGGTCCTTTCTTTTTTGAATCTGTGTTGAGGTATAGTGTAGCCTCCAGGCCATATTTTGGTATCAGTATCTGTATGGCATTCTTACGAACAAACAAGATGTACCCCTCCTCATCCACTGTTCTGTTCTTGAAAAACAGCTATCAAAGAATGAAATAATGAATGAACAAACGTCAAAGTGTTAACACTTTATAACCTATAAATGCCTTTTGTCATATTTGCAAACAGAGTAGACCAAGACCAGGTGGCTCCTGTAGGATATGTCTGATCAGGGTCTGCTTCGTTTGCTTATATATTAACATCGATCTATTTCTACAATTTTTGCCACGGTACAAAATTCATTGCTCATGATGGCATTATATAAGTTCAGCTAATAAATATTCCTACAGTCGTTATTTCTGATTTGTAAATGATTAACTAATTATCAATGAAACAAGTGCAACATTATATGTCCCCCACCTTGTGAAAGCATAAAACGCCAATACACCTCTCTTACAGCTTATTAATCCTTTCCCTGATGAATATCTATGTAAGAATAATATCATGAATACAGTAAAACCTCGATTATTCGAAATTTCGTTATAAACGAATTTAGACCCTTTTAGGCAGGTGGCTGTTTAATGCATGATGAAAGTCATGCAGAAAGCTCCTAGAGGAGCTTTCTGCATGACTTTCACCATGCATTAAGCTGCCACCTGTCTTAAAGATCGATAATAATACGTATTTTAGTGTTCGGATAATCGAAGTTTTACTGTATTAATTAGATGAACATATATTCTAACACAAGAACACTGGAATTGTTGGCCATGGCAGAAACTATAGACTCGGATCTATATCAGTCTGTAAGCAAACAGAGCAGAGCCTAATTAAATAACTGTTTCAAGAGTCATCTGATCTGCTTCTATCCAGTGTGCAAAGGCATAAAAAAGCTTATAAATGGAATAAACAATTTACATTAATAATTTAATATGTAATTTGCATTAACACAACGTTCTAACAAATGTATAAATTGTGTATGATCATGAAAGAATAAAATACAGATCAGCTATGGCAAAAGTAAAAGTAAATTCAAGAAAATAAGGATGTCCTTGTCTCCTTTTGCAGTTATAATCACTGACCACACTATACCTACAGTAAAACCTCTCTATAAGACCACTAAACTACATCAAATATTTTGTGCTAAAGGCATGTGGCTGCTTAAAGCAAGGTGAAAGTAAAACAGAACGCTCCTATAGGAGCGTTCTGTTTTACTTTCACCTTGCTTTAAGCAGCAACCTGTCCTCAATACCAACTAATTAACACAATTTAGTGGCTGTTATAGAAAGGTTTTACTGTATTAGAAATGTGTTCTACAGTTAATCTCCAAGCTATTAGAGTTACAAAATGTACATTTTGACTGTCTACTTACATGGGTGTGAAGGTTGACTGAGGCCCTGCCAGCATACTGGGCCATCTTGTGTCTGTAGTTAAGATTGTGGCACACATTTTGAGTTTTGTTCTTCTCCAACAGGTCCGGGTAGGAGGCGTCAGCACCAATACACACTGCCAGCAGTCGGTGTACCAGGATGTCTGAATATCTGAATGCACCAGTAGATAATAGGCTCAGAGCAATACAAATATTAAAACTAATATTCAAATACTAATATTGTCAATTCTTCGTCAACCCTGTGTTGTGACCACTCTTTCAAATCATTCTAAAAAGTGGTCACAACACACAGAGTTTGGTTATTCCTAACCCTTACTGTGTGGGGCACAGTCCTTTGCAAACAGTGTAGATCCAGATGGGTCTCACCAGGGTATGCACTGTTTGTCGTGCTTTTCTTTTGAAAAATCCCTAAATATTCACCATAAGCTTGACCTGTTTGGATTTTGGGATAGTCAATTTGAAAATTCAGCGTTGTAAGTGTTAACAATGTCTAGTTTACACATCTTATCTGAACCTCTGATAGGCTAATAAAATGCTATCAGATATCTATTTGACTTATGCATTGAAGTATCATTAACCCTTTTGTATACAATTTACTGATCAGCAAGGAAAAGTTTGGTTTTGACAAAAAATACAGAATCAGATCTGTAGCATTCCATAAGCAAACAGTGCAGAGCCTGATCGGACAACTCCTACAGGAGCTGTCTGATCTGGGTCTACTGTTTGCAAGGATGTCTAAATGAAGGAAACTATGAATATACAGTAAAGTTCTGCTAGCAACTGGTCTAAAATCAGGGTCATTCCAAGTGTAATCACTTTTTGAAAGAAAATAGTTTATGACTCAACTATGCAGCGGGGCATTTAACTTTGCTGTTATCACTCCAATTGTCTGTATGCTCCTTTACTAATAGACCTAGAGTGATCAAACTTCATACACATGTTTACTGGGATAAAACGTTGTGCACCATGGTTTTAACCCTTCGCTTGCTATTCACGTCAATATACCTACCTGTAAATAGTGAAGACCCAGATGAGACAGCTCCTGCAGGAGCTGTCTCATCAGGGTCTGCACTATTTACAAGTGGATTGTGCAACCAGCGCACTCCACAGCAGTAATTGCACAGCGAAATACTTGTACACAGTGAAGATATATAGAGGATCTTACATGAGTGTTTTTGATTATTGAATTTAATAAATCCAATAATCATGAACACGAATGCAAGATCCTATTTATAACATAACACACACAAATGTTATTTGCAGCCAATATTTCAGCAGTAACGTGGATTGTTATAAATTCTCCTTACATATAGAAATGATGAATGAAAGGTGTTATTAGGTTCGCTAGGTAACTGGGACAAAGTAGGTCCAAATTTTCCAACTTTTTTTTACTTACTGTCATATCAACCAGGATCTAATTCAGACCTCTCTGGTATTCAATTTAACTGTGATAGTTTATGATACAAAAACATACAGAAACACGTCAAAATAAATTTTGAGTTACAGTTTTGACATACATAGTTACAAACACGTCACATTATGACGTCATTGTACACAACATGTGTCTATGTAAAGCGCGCCATTTACATGAAGACCCACATACAGTCGCCAACACGTCCGACACTCACTGTCAATGGGATTCGAAATGCGCCTTCGTTTTGGTATATTAAGCCCTTCATTAGTGTTGTACATGTATGTATACACATGGACATGGACATTTCCACCGAGAAAAAAATCTCGATTCAAGTTCAGTGAAAATGTTTGAAATGGACAAAAGATTCAGTACGAACTGCTGCATAAAATGTGTTGGAACAGGAGGAAGATTTTTGCGACCAGCTGAGTATAGCATATTTGAAATATGTTTGTGCTGTGCTGGATTCAGATTACTATAGTTGTTGATTGACGAGATATTTTTATGAGTAGAAATCTGCATAAACAAAAGGACATGCGGTGAAGAAAATGCAAAGTTATGGAGGCATTTTCTATGTAGAATGGATTGTATGGGTCAGAGTAGCTGGTAGGTCTTTTTTGGCATACATTTTGTATATAATTACTGACAGCGATTACAATTTGTATTATTTTATCGAAATTAAGGCGCAAGTGCCAACAATCCTTTGCCATCTATCGTGACTCAATCGTGGACAGGTAGGTCGATCACCGTCCGCCAGTTTGTTTGTTTTGACAGCGCGTATGAATAAAGTTTGGTCGTTCGAATGTTATTCACTAGTGAATATATGCCCGTGATTATCAAAAAATAAATGATAGTGTTACGTCACGCTGAAGCCACGAGTTATGTTATAAATGTAATTATACAACAGGGCATGGTTAAGAAGGAGATGTGTATTTTAAAATTCAGCAAGCGAAGGGTTAATTTCTATATCGAACCAGTACACCAGTTATCTTTTTTTGACTTTGTTAAAATTATAGCATTCTTCATGGCATATCTGTGACAAATACAGAACTGGTGGACATCAATGTCCTATGGACACAATTCAAGGTTATTCGTAATTCAATGGTCTTAGGTTCCGAACTTCTGGAATTAAGGGGAGTCCTATATTCTGCATTATAACCACTTTCAAAAGAACAAATGGTATTGTTTTAAGGTCTACTGTGCCTTTCAAAACAAAACAGTAGCCTTCACACGAACAAGCAATGACCAATTCCTATTCAATTCAGTGCAGCATTCATTTTGACAGTAATTCAAAGGCATAATGTGTAAATTAAACTAGTTTCAAGAACAGCTCATTCACTCCTCCACCAAAACATATGTTGTTACTGCTCTTTTGAATCGTCTTCTTTACAAGAGATAATTCTATTGAGTGGTCACAACACAGAGTTGGTAGAGAAATGATTTATGGACAAAACAGTTATAATGTAACGTGGAAGGTAGAACACTGTAACTATTGTAGAAAGTAAAGAAACAGATCATTCAATAGAGCAGGTCCTAATCAGACAGCACCTATAGGAGCCATCTGATCTGGGTCTACTCTGTTTGCCAATGAAGAAAATGTGTTTATATGAAGGAAAGGGTTAATGTAAACTCAAAATCAATGTGCTATAGCCTTCATTTTTTCTCAGAAAATTGACTCACCTTCTGATTGGAGATGTGAAGTGGGTGTAAATCTGACTGGCAAGACCATAATGGATAAAGTCTGCTTCAGGTATCATCCCGCTACAGAAATATACTGCCTGCATCATGCAGCGAGTCGTCATGATACGCAGCATTGTGTTAAAGTAGGGATCATCCTTTATAACTGCTTCATTCAGGCTGTCAGCAAGCTGTTTCCCAGTGGATACATTCATGTTAAAACCCTGCAACAGATAAAACACAAGATGTGTTTGTGAAAAACTATGCCTCTGAGATGACCTTTGGCCTTGATGTATGACCTTGACCTTAATAAGTCACCCCTAAAAATGTTCGCCTCCTTATGCTGAACATGCATGCAAAATTGTATATATGCAATAGCTGCAAAGATTATCACCAGTATTAAAGTTGGCGACAAACCAACCAACCAACCATCCAAGAAACAGACAGAGCAAAAATAATATAACCCCATCCCCCTGGGGGTTCATATTAAATGATATGTGTATATATAGTAGATCCTCTCTGAAACGACCACCTAATGAATAATCACAAGTGTCTTTAACCCTTTACTCCTTGAATATTCATGTAAGAAGTAATGACATCATGCATATTAATTGACTGTATTTTAAAAACAAGAGGGCCATGAGGCCCTGAAGCGCTCACCTGAGATAACCCCGGGGCGGGGCCATTTTTGACCCAGAAGTCATCATTTGTACAACCTTGGTAGAGAACCACAAGGCAAAGTCGCATACCATTTATTAAAGGTCTAAGTCTTATAGTTTCAGAGATCAGGGTCGTTAGTTGAACACTCTTGGCAGAGGACCACAAGGCAAAGCTACATATTTGTAGAGGACCATTAGATCATGTTACATACCAAACATCAAAGGTCTAGGCCTTACAGTCTCAAAGAAGAAGATTTTTAAAGATTTTCCTATGAAAAACTGATATGACCTTGACCTTTATAAGTCACCCCTAAAAATTATTATCTCCATAAGTTGCACATGCATGCCAAGTTTGAAGTATGTATGTGCAATGGTGACAAAATTATCGCCAACATGAAAGTTCCGACAGACAAACCACCCAACAGACAAAGCGAAAAATAATATGCTCCGCGATTACAGATCTGAGGGGACATAAAAAGTGGTTCCCCATTAAAGATTCCTCTGAAAACTCATCCAAGCTTTTATTCATGACAATTCTTAAACAAGAGGGCCATGAGGCCCTGAAGCGCTCACCTGAGATAACCCCAGGGGCTGGGCCATTTTTTACCACAAAGAATTATGTGGACAACCTTGGTAGAGAACCACAAGGCAAAGCATCATGTCATTAATTAAAGGCCTAAGCCTTATGGTTTCAGAGAGAAATAATATTTCATATTTTTCCCATGAAAAACTGATAAGCCCTGAGGCAGGGCCAAGTTTCGCCCAGTGGTCAGGGTTGTAAGTTAAACATTCTTGGCAGAGGACCACAAGCCACAGCTACATATTTATAGAGGACCATTAGATCATGTTAGTCACACCAAATATCAATGGTCTAGGCCTTACAGTTTCAGTAGATTTTTAAAGATTTTCCAATGAAAAACTGATAAGCCCTTGGGCGGGGCCATTTTTGGCCCGGGGGTCATAATTTTTGCAGAGGACCATTAGATCATGCCACATACCAAATATCAAAGGTCTAGGCCTTACAGTTTCAGAGAAGAAGACTTTTAAAGATTTTCCTAAGGAAAACTGATAAGCCCTTGGGCGGGGCCATTTTTGGTTCGGGGATAATAATTTGAACAATCTTTGTAGAAGACCATTAGATCATGCTACATACCAAATATCAAAGGTCTAGGCCTTACAGTTTTAGAAAAGAAGACAAAGATTTTCCTATGAAAAACTGATAAGCCCTTGGGCGGGCCCATTTTTGGTCCGGGTCATAATGTGAACAAAATTTCGTTCCCCCTAGCCACTGATGCTTCTGACAAAATTTAGTTAAAATCATGTCAGCGGTTTCAGGGGAGATGTCGTTTGAAAATGTGGCCGTACGCCAGAAGCCGGATGGATCGCGGTCACATTAGCTCATCCTGAGCCTTCGGCTCAAGTGAGCTAATAACACCGTCAGACCCTGATCAGATGGCTCCTGCAGGAGCTGTCTGATCTGGGTTTACTCTATTTGCAAAGGCGTAGAAATGCATATTTATGGAATAAAGGGTTAAAAGCTGGTGACTGCTCAACTCATTAATATATCTTTTAACAAGTTGGAAACAGAGTAGACCCAGATCAAACAGCTCCTGTAGGAACTAGTAATTCATGGCAAACAGATTGGATCCAGATGAGACAAGAAGAAATCCAGTGTGTTATCAGAATCAAAACCATTTGACAGCTTAATCCTCTTTTTTACAAGATATAGGATACAAGTTACTTTTCTAGTTGAAGCAGACAACAATTTTTGCAGACAAAAGTTAGTTTGTGTTGAAAGTTTTAGTAAATATCTAACAGGAGCACCGCAAGCAGGTGCCAACGCTCGTCTGTCGTCATTGTCAAGATGAACATGCATACCAAAAATGAAGGTTGTAAATGAAAAATTGAACAAGTTATAGTCAATGTTAAGATTTCAGACGACGACAACGACGATGCGGATGCCTGTGTTACGACAATAGCTCATGATTTCTTCGAAACAGACGAGCTAATAAAATGTTTCACCTAATACAACGTTTAACCCTTTCCCTCATATAAATGCCTTTTCACGCACACAGAGTAGATCAAGATCAAACAGCTCCTACAGGAGCCATCTGATCAGGGTCTGCTCTGTTTGCTTTTGACATGAAATAGATCCGATTCTACAGTTTTTGTCTACAAAAAAAGTTTCATTGTGAAGTATATGTTATAAAAATTCAGCTCATAAATATTCATGATGTCATTATTTCTTACATGAAAAGTCATCAGGGAAAGTGTTAAGCAGTAGATAGTCACAAACAAGGGGATGAGCAATAATTATTGCTTCTGGGTCCCTGCTTATAAAGCTTTTAGTTGAGTCTGAGTTTCGTTCTCAGGCTTTTGATTGGTCAGATTGGTCAGATTTGAGCTCCCAAAGGCTCAAATCTGACCAATCAAATGCTTGAGAACGTTCTCAGACTCAACTAAAAGTTTTATAAGCAGGGACCCTGATATACTCCATCTCTGAAGGATTAATATTCTAATCTTCTACCTTATAATTCCAATTATGTGTTACATATATGATTCTCTTCTGATTGCTATGGCAATAAAATTCTTTAAATTGCAGTGTTAACCCTTTCCCTCATCGTAACGCCTTTTAATGCCTTTGAAAACAAAACAAATGCAGATCCAGTATCTATTCTAGGATTTAAACTGAGGGGGAATTATGACTAATATTCAGATATCACACAAGTTAAATTCTCCTCTGTCAAGGAAAATAGGGGAGTCGGAGGTTAAAACAAGATGTGTTTGTGAAACACTATGCCCCCTCAATATGATATTTGACCCTGAAGGATTACCTTGATCTAATGACATGTCACTCCTCAAACTGTGCAGCTTCATGGGGTACACATGCATACCAAATATCAAGTCTGTATCTCTTATGGTTCAAAAGTTATGACCAATGTTAAAAGTTGGTGACCTTTGACCATGAAGGATGACCTTGACCTTGACATGTCATCCTTCAAACTGTGCGGCTTCATGAGATACACATGCATACCAGTATCAAGGCTGTATATCTACTGGTTCAAATGTTATGGCCAATGTTAATGACCTTTGACCTTCAAAGATGACCTTGGCCTTGACATGTCACCCCTCAAACTGTGCAGCCAAATGAGAAACACATATATACAAACTATCAAGTCTGTATCTCTACTGGTTCAAAAGTTATGGCTAATGTTAAAGTCTGTGACCTTTAACCCAGAAAGATGACCTTGACCTTGACACGTCACCCCACAAAATGTGCAGATTCATAAGATACAAATGCATACCAAATATCAAGATTCTATCTCCATTGGTTCAAAAGTTATGGCCAATTTGAAGTTGGTGACCTTTGACCCTGAAGGATTGACATGTAACCCCTCAAAATGTGCAGCTTCATGAAATACACAAGCATGCCAAATATCACGTCTCTATCTCCACTGGTCCAAAAGTTATGGCCAATGTTAAAGTCGGTGATTTGACCCATAGTTTTGACCTCTTACCTAGAAGGATGACCTTGACCTTGACATGTCACCCCTCAAAATGTGCGGCTTAATGAGATACATATGCATACCAAATATCAAGTCTTTATCTGTACTGGCTCAAAAGTTATGACCAATGTTAAAGTTGCTGACAAACAAACAGACAAACAGACAAACGGACAAACAAACAAACAGACAGGGCAAAAACAATATGCCCCCCAGATTTGATCTGGGGGGCATAAAAAATGGGGTGAATACTCTAAACTGGATATTCAATATTTAGTATAACAATCAGTCTTTGAGACAGGTACCAGCTTAATGTAAGGTAAAAGTCACGCAGAAAGCTCCTCTAGGAGATTTCTGCATGATTTTCACCCTGCCTAATCAGCCAACTAAACTACCTAAAGAATCTAAAATCTTCTCCACTAGAATTCCAGTTCAGATGAGGGTTACTGTAAAGTGAAAAAACAGGCACCTTAGAGCTAGCTGCTTTGATGAGTGGATCGAAATTTGACGGTGGTGGGGAAGGATGTCGTCGAAGAACAGCACAGTTTGGGAACTCTTCGAATATTTTCTGGGCTGTAGAGATGTTTGCCAGCAACATGAACTCTTCCACCATTGAATTAGTATCTCTGTGTATCAAAGAAACATATAACATCTTGTGAATTAAAATGTATGCCAACATTTAAGTCATTTATATATATATCATTCTAAATAAAACATGTTGAATAGTGACGATTGCTTGAAAAATTATTTTTGATCTAGTATCAAAAGTAGTAATTTTGCCAAAATCGATTATCGACTGTATAATTTATACAGCATCAGTAACTTTGGTAGGTGTTTTAATGGAAATTTAACCCTTTACTCTATAAATACTTCTTTCTGCACCTTTGCAAACAGAAGACCCAGATCAGACGTCTCCTATTGGATCCGTCTGATCAGTGTCTGTTGTTTGCTTATAGTATAATAAAGATACGATTCTACAGTTTTTGCCATGGCCAAAATGTCCTGTGTCCATGTGCTATTATAACAAGTTAATCTAATTAATATTCATGACATCATTATTTCTTACATGAATGTTCATGGCTTAAAGGATTAATGGTCTAATGTTCTGTACTTGTAAAAACATGAAAAGGTCACTAAGCCTCTGTCAAACTGTATGTTCGATTCGTTAGAATTGTCTCTTCCAGGCAATTGTAATGAATGGTCACAGAATACAGTTTGGTTGACACAAAGCTTTAAGCATTTTAAATATATCCCATATCCTGAGCTCTGTTTAAAATAATCAATTATTAATCGATTACCAATCGGTTGCAAACTCACTAACCTTATCACTACAAGCTAATGATATACTGGTGCTTGTTCAATAAGCTTCAAACATTAATCACACTCGTCTGATGTACCCTTTTTAACCCTTTCCCTCATATAAGCGCATTTGCAAACAGAGTAGACCCAGATCAGACGGCTCCTAGAGGAGCCGTCTGATCAGGGTCTGCTCTGTTTGCTAATAGAATTTGGTAGATATGTTTCTTTACTTTCTCAAATGGCTACAATGTTCTACCTTCCATATTTCATTATAACTATTTTGTCCATGAATAGTCAATAGATATCGAAATTTGGAATAACATAGAACAGGGAAAGGGTTAAATGCTGAATATTCAAAGTGGAATGGCTCATTAGTAGTTAACCCTTTTCCTGTTTTATGTTTATTTCAAATTTTCAATACCTACTGAATATTCCTGGACAAAGTAGTTATAATGAAATATGGAAGGTGAAACAGTGTAGCCATTGTAGAAAGAAAAGAAACGGATCTTTCAATTTCTATAATTAGCAAACAGAGCAGACCCTGATCAGACAGCTCCTATAGGAGCCATCTGATCTGGATCTACTCTGTTTGCAAGTGTGTGAACACATATTTATATGTGGGAAAGGGTTAACTAAGGAATCTATCCATTATGAAAGGCATAACTTTGGTGGGATATTTTGTATGACAATTAGTACAGACCCTGATCAGAGGGCTCCTCTAGAAGCCATCTGATCTGGGTCTACATTGTTGTAAATACCAGTACACTTATTTTCCACATTAAAATGGGTACATTGGTCAAAAATTCATTTAATCATCTGCTACCAATTTCAAACGTTTACTTCACACTTACAGAAGCTGTTTTGCCTGTACATCTATTGGATCATGAGTTTCACTGTCGATGTGAAATCTGATCTCTGGTGAAGCAAGGGTCAGAGCACTGAAAAAGATGTGAATTATGAGATACAAAATATCTTATAAGAACAACTTCAGTTAGACAAGTTGAAAAATGCTTTTGACAAAAACATTTAACCCATTCCCTCATAGGCTATTTTTAGATCCTGCCTCTTTGAATAAATCTACCGAAAATCAGCATTCACTACAGAAAGGAAAACTTTTGGAATTGTGTAGATTTGAAACCATTGTGATAAATGGAGCATTTGCTCGTATGGAGCAAATGCTCTATTTATCACAATGGTTTCAGAAAGTGACTTTTACAGAGGCGTTAAAGGTGATAAAAGGCATCAATATGAGGGAATGGGTTAAAGAATGGTATTACCGTATTCAGTTAAATAATCCATTTCTCTTGACTGGACTACAAGTATTCCCATTATATCTGGGGTTTGAACTCTGATAAATAGCCACTTTATACATGGAATGTATAATCATTTCATAAAGCTGCATGTTTTGAGTGAGGTCATTTCAAGGTCAAGGCCAAATTTCTAAAATTTTAACCTAAGGCATAACTTTTAAACTATAAGAGATTTCATAATTGGCATGCATACTCATCTCATGAAGCTGCAACTTAAGAATGGTCACAGGTCAAGGTAACATTTTCGAGGTCAAAATCATAGGTCAAGGGGAGTTTGGCAAATTCACATCTTATTGACATATTTTTGTTATATTAAAAAGTATCAACACCTTTCAAGACAAGGAATTGTCTTTGATCGTCATCTGTCATTTTCTGTTCACACATTTTACAGGCAAAATAAGTCATCCAGAAACATATGCCATACATTCAGAATACCTTATGCAGCATCCTAATATAAACCCTTTCTCTGTTCTATATTTATTAAAAAAATTCAATACCTACTACATATTCATGGACAAAATAGTTACCTTACAAAGAACAAGAGACGCGTGTGGCGCCAACGCTCATCTGATTTGGTGCTTGTTCAGCTAAATTAAGTTTTTATGAAAACAATAAAGGGTCAGAACTACAAAATTTTGAAATCAAGAGTTATAGTTCTTATGTAGGGCCTTCCAAAAAATAGCCATGCCCAAACAATCCTGTGTTCCTCTGTCATTATAAAACTTTAATAGACTTAATAATCTTCATTAAATCATTAGTTCTTACATGAATTTTTTTGAAGAAAAAGATTAATAAGCATTTTTCCTGTTGAATATTCATGTTAGAAATAATAAGGGCCATTCCAGGAAAATCTCCCTGGGGGGTAGGAACGATAGTCTAAATTACGGGTACCACCAATAGAATTTTAATTATTTTTACCCCATCACCAAGTGAATAAAAGTTCATAATATTACCCCCACCTAGAGAATTAAAATTACCCCCCCCCCCCCCCCCCCCTTCCAAAAAATAAATAAATGTATTTTTACATTTATGCAATCACTTTTTGTCAAGCCGACATGAAAACCCAAATGACAGCCCAGTGTATTGCCACATTTGTGCATTAGTCTGACAGTCTTTCATTCGTCCTTTTGACATCATACATGCTTCCGTGGTTATGTTATTGCAAGTAGTTTTCTCTTCGCCGACCTCGGATTCACTAAATGCACCTGTGCTACTGCTAGGACACTGTGTTTTATTCAAAAAAATGTCTTTTGGTTGTTATTTAGGTCTATTTTCGGTTTATTTATTTTGTTTTGTTCATCCGGGCTTTTACATCGAGAAGCAAGAGCAGTGATTGGTTGAGACTACCGGTGTCTTAGTACTTTTTCACGGTCTAGTCTGAATCAATCAGCCGCTCATTATGGAAGTGTGATCAGATAAGCGTCTAGATGATCAGGACTAAAAATTGCATGCGTCCACAATATTCACACAACGAAATTTCGCGGGAGTTCGTGTCAGAAAAAGGTTTCCCGTTAATTTTCATTATTATCGAAGAAAACCGCTTGCATGAAGTGTTTAACTTGACAAACCACCCCATCAATTTAATTTCTGATGTTGAAATACCCCCTACCAATAGAACTTTAATCAAATTTCCACCCCCACCAACAGAATTAAAATTTCTTTTGCACCCCCCACCAAGGTAATTTTAATAGGCTGTCGTTCCGACCCCCCCCCCCCCCCCCCCCCCGGGAGATTTTCCTGGAATAGCCCTAACATCATGAATATTTATTTGCTGTTTTTTGTACACAGAATGCTTTGGTATTGGTAGACACTGTAGAGTTAGATCTATTGTATTTTCATAATCAAGCAAAGCAGACCCTGATCAGATGGCTCCTTTGGTCTACTCTGTTTGCAAAGGCATGAAAAGGCGTTTTTATGAGGGGATGAATTAAAGTGGTCAAACACAATTTCAGCAAATTGGATGCACATTGATAGTCATTCACTCAGTTCCTTTACCTACCCATTATCAATTCTTTTCTGCTTTAGTATTTTTGCCAGCCTGTTGAGGCCTCTCAGCCCAAGAGCAATGCCATCAGTACGATTTGGATCATCAATGATCATCTGGGCCTCAGCATATGTCAGGGAAGCCTGAAAAAGGGTAGGTACTAAAATAATTTAAGTCTAAATCTATGGCCAAATACAAGTTTAGAGAGGCACTCTAGGGTATACCCACAAGGTGTGTGTGTGTTGGTGTGTGAGTATGTGTGTAGGTGGATGTGTGTGTGTAGCTGTGTATGTAGGTGTGTGGTGGGTGTGTGTACACACCTATGTAATTTTTCAAAAACAATATGGTGCAATAAAAAATAATCCGATCACTCAACAGTTGTTAGTTTTTAAAACAGGTAGAAGCTTAATGCAGGACGAAAGTCAGGCAGAAAGCTCATCTTGGAGCTTTCAGCATAACTTCACCCTGCATTAAGCAGCCATCTGCATAAAACGTTCTCAGTTCTTCCTAACTAAAAGTTTGGATTAATGAGGCAGGCGACCCAAGGCTACACCTTTAGCAATACAAACAGGTACCAGTCTCACCAGACATATATTGAGCTAGTCAATCACTACTTGATGATTATAAATTGCAAATCCTGAGTAGTAGTTCCTGTTTTAAATACTTATTAGTGTACAATTCTTGAACAGTTAACATTACAGAAGAAATATTGTCGAAGGCATATACAATAACAGAGATTCGAAACCTGAAATATACAATGAACCGATCTCATTACATTCTCACAGAAGTAGTACAATATGATAACTGTTTGCCATCAACTCTTACAATTAGTATTCAACAGTCAATATCACTAAACCGTTACTCCATAAATATGCCTTTCTACGCCTCTGCAAACAGCAGAACCAGATCATTCGGCTCCTGAAGGAGTCGTCTGATTAGGGTCTTTTCTGGTTGCTAAGGATATAATATAGATATGATTATACAGTTTCTTCGATGGTAAGAAATAATCAATATTCATGTAAGAAATAATGACATTATGGATATTAATTAGTAGATGTATATGATTCCATAAGCAAACAGAGAAGACCCTATCAGATGGCTACTACAAAATCGTCTGATCTGGGTCTACTCTGTGTGCAAAGGTATCAAAGAAGCAGCATCTATGGTTCCATCTGTTCTGGGTTTATTCTGTCCGCAAAGGCATCAAAAGGCACCTGTATCAGCCTATCAGGTAAAGGGTTTAAGTCTTAAAGATAATTTCATGTCAAAGCGAATCTTTGGTATTGTTTCTGCCGTTATCTGGAGCTCTCAATTACAGTAAAACTCTGCTAATGCGACCACTTAATAAACAGCCACTGGCACCGTTTAAAGCAGGTGGTTGCTTAATGCAGGAAGAAAGTTATGCAGAAAGCTCCTATAGGAGCTTTCTGCATAACTTTCGTCCTGCATTAAGTTACCACCTGCCTCTGTCACCGAGAATTATGCCCATTTTTTGTGGTCGCATTAGAGGGGGTTTACTGTATTTATCAAAATGTATCACGCATTCTGTTTGTTTAGCTGAAGGTTCCATTATGTCAATACAATGAGTTGCAAAGCAGTGTTACCTTTGACCGTATGACACTTTTAGTGAATGATGTTTTCAGAATCTCGCCATCTTGAGTCATCTCCCACAACACAGTGAAGGCAAACCTGAGAAAATAAACAAGGCACTCTCTGATGAATCGGATCTTAACCCTTCACTCCAAGAATATTCATGTACGAAATATTGTCATCATGAATATAAATTAGCTGATTTTTATAATGGTGCATGAACAGAAACCTTTTTATTTACCAGAAACTGTAGAATCAGATCTATACTATTTTATGAGTAAACGAAGCAAACACTGAGCAGACAGATCCTACAGGAACTATCTGATCTGGATCTACTCTGTTTGCAAAGGTGTTAAAAGATGTATATAGGGAAATATTGAATTACCAATAATGCAGACCCTGATCAGTATCCATGCTTATAAAGCTTTTTAGTTGAGTCTGAGTTCGTTCTCAAGGTTTTGATTGGTCAGATTTGAGCCTTTGGCTCAAATCTGACCAATCAAAAGCTTGGGAACGAACTCTAGACTAAACCAAAAAGCTTTATAAGCATGGACCCAGATGTCATGTATAAGGAGCTATCTGATAAAGTTCTTACATTACAATACAGTAAACCCTCTCTAAATTGGAATTCTAGTAGAGAAGAATTTAGATACTTTTAGGCAGGTGGCTGCTTAATGCAGAGAGAAAGTCATGCAGAAAGCTTCTAGAGGTTTCTTTTCAATGTAGTATCTTTTCTATGTACAGTAGATATGTTGACACAAAATAAGTCTCTGCATTACTTTCTTTCTGCATTAAGCAATCACCTGCTCTTCTAAGACTCTCATGTTTGTTTCATTATATAGTCATTATAACAGTACACTACTTATTGATACAACAAAGATGTTAAAACTGACAGATTCATACAGGTCGACAAAGTAAATGACAAAAAGCATATTTGAGAACAGGCATTGCCAAAGTACTTTATTTGAATACCAACAAGCCCTCACATATGAAGTTTATTCTTTTTTTTTCTACTTACCTATCACCATCACTTCTGAGAGAACACAAGTTGGAGCTTAGAAGTTCTGGCACCATATCTATTCTCTGTAAGGAAACATCAAAACCAGTGTCTGAAATATTCCAACTGCAAGGCCATAATTCTGACATTCCGGGAACAATATGACTGGTCATCAACCTTGGCCAAGATATTATCACCACAAACATTTTCAGCAAGTTTGATGTAGACTCGATGAAATTTGTTCTATGTGGACAGCGGACATGATTCGGACGCAGTTTGCCTGCAGCAGGTGACCCATAATCCAGTCCGTCTACTGAGAGGCGTATAAAAATTCATCTTATTAATATTCAAGATTTATTTATTTATTTATTTCTTACAATTTAAATATAATAGTGTGAAATTCATTTCCCATCCATGATATTGAAAGTGGTCCTATGGGACACATGTGGCACTGGCTCCTTGTGATTTGCCCTAGCAAAACAACTGACATATGGACAAATATAGAAACAGCATGATGAAGAGATAACTAATGCCAAAATAATCTCTATGTTCCTCCTGACACCGAAACCATGCACTTCTTTATCGATGCCAATTTCAACTGACAACAGTACAAAGCAAAATTATATCAGTATCTATCACAAGAATGAAATGAATCACTCTAACAGTTTACCTTATCCACCAGGTACACTGTGGTTCCTCGTTTTGCCGCTTCCTGATCCATAGCATTGCCAGGTCTTATGAAATGACTCACATCTGCGATATGGACTCCCACCTTGAAATTAAGGCAATGTTAGCACAATATTAGGTAGTATGTAGTGAGAAGGAAAAACATATTAACATATCAACAATTTGACCATAGAGTTTATTGATACGGATTTATCAAAATCATTTTAATAAGAATTTTTTTCAACCAAATTGTTTTCCAACAAATATTTATAATCTGTCAGTTCTTAAAATGGAACATTGCTTCCATTACTTTTCAAACAGTAGACTGTAATAAAACATAGGTTGGGGAGAGATGAGAAACATCTCTAGTTGGCAAATCTGGTTCAAAACTGCTCACACATTTATCATGCATACCATAACCCTTTCCCACATATTAGGGTCTGCACTGTTTGTTTATGGAATTATAAAGATGTTTCTACAGTTTCTGCCATTGCCAAAACACCCTATGATCATTCACTATTATTAGAATTATGCTAATAAATATTCACAGTGTCATTATTTCATACATAAATATTCATCAGGTAAAGTGTTCATTTCTTCTGAGGTGAGAATAACCATGAATCTAGAATCCTGAAAAAAAAAAATAATGGTTAAGGGTCGTTAGAATACTATGTGCGTCCAGGTCAAAGCCCTGGTGGGAGAGACATGAAGCAAAGCTCCCTAAAGCTTTTAAATATTGTGTTTCTGCAAGGGCTAATAATGCCCTGGAATTAAGTTCTCTAAGGGTTCGTGTTAACTGCATTTTTGTACCTCAGTTTACTGCAAATATTCGCTACCAGTTTTCACATTGAATCTTATTTGAAAAAAAAATAAGTACAATAGATCATATTGTTAATGATATTGTTCTCTAACCAATTCCAGAACCGTCCTTCTCATAACAATTGTCTAATGATGTCGTACAATTCATCACCCAGATAAGGAGTCATAATAAATGATAATACTTTACTTTTAAATGAGGCAACTACTAGCTACAATGGTTGTCAGAAATGACAGAAACCTTTGCTCTAAAAATCAGTTCAAGAAAGTAGAAATCACATCCCCACAGTTATAAATGGTTTGAAAAGATCGTGTTCAATTGATGTGTAGCGATTTCACTTAACTCCAGCTATCAGACATTCACATCTAATTCATATCAGTATATCAAAAGAAAATGAAGAACAATGAACAAAGCACCATAAGTCATCATATCAAAAGGTTACCTGTTATAAAGAAGACATTCTGCTACTGTTCTAAGACGGGTGTTCATAAATGTACCTACTATACCCTACTATACTGGGACAATACGAATTCCCTTCTTGAATACAGAAATAATAAAATTACACAAATAACCGAAGATGATCGGATATGAACATAATTATTGTAAGACAAGAAAATCTCAAAACTCTGGAATTCTAACAATTATGCAAATCTCAAATCCAGATTTCCAGATTAATTCTGGAAATGTTCACCTCTGTTGCTTACCTCTAAGTTTCCATTGTCTAGATGTCTACAGTGTAAGGCATCGTCTATATCTGTACAGCCAGGGGGATCTACACTACAGATGTCAATGTGTCGCAGGTCTTGTCTGCGCTTCATGTCCTGTCAAACCATACCAAATGAACATTCTAATTTCTTTAAAGTATAGACGTAAGAATACTATATTTAGCACAGACAATCTTCTTCTATTATGGAACAAAAGAAAAGCATTTATATAACATTTAGAAGTAATGAAAGAAATCTCATGAACATAAAAAAAATGATGTCTCCTTGCTAATACAACAGACAATATAAATTTTAAGAGACTTTGCACTATGATAGTTTCATTCAAGTCCTACATACCTCTTTAGTAATTGTCCAAGGCATCTTGGGCAGGAAGCTACAGACAGCCTCTGAGAAGTTATTGTGAGGGACGTCATGCTCCAGTAACAAAACCTCATTCTCAGTCTCCTTGTCGCCGATATTGCCCAGCTTACGGACAAAATGGCCCTGGTAATGTAGGACGCAAGACTGATTAGCTGTCACCCTTTACCTCATGAATATTCATTTGAGAAATAATGGCATAATGAATATTTACTAACAAGCTGTCTAATATGGGTCTACTTTGTTTGCAAATGTGTGAGAAGGTATTTCTTATCAGGGTTAAGCAAATGTCTTCCTGCAATTTATTGCCCTCTGCTTTATATTATAGAAACAATATACTGTATTATCTAAAAAAATAAATGAATACAAATCAGAACTAATCCAAACTAAATATTCTGTTACTGGGAATCTCCTTTAGACCACAATCTTTGCAGTCGTCATGACCATTCTATATATATCACTCATGTAAAAAAATAATGATGTCATGAATATTAATTAGATTAATTTGTTATAATATTACATGGACACAGAAATTTTTGTTCATGGCAGAAACTGAAGAATCATATCTATATCATATCATAAGCAAACAGGGCAGACTCTGATCAGAGGGCTGCTATAGGAGCCATCTGATCTGGGTCTGCTCTGTTTGCAAAGGCATAGAAAATTGTATCTATAGAGTATGGGTTAAGGAATTATATAGATTTGATTATGCACTTTCAGTCAAGTCCAAAACCTCCTTTTTTCTGTACCATTATAAAAATTTAGCACATTAATATTCATGTCATTATTTCTTACATGGATATTGACGGAGTAAAGGATTTAAGCACTGTGATGACCTGAGTGTCTGATAAAATCCACTCACATTTATCACTGATTAACCAAATATACAAATTAAATGGCCAACTTTTTACCCCATGAATATTCATATAAGAAATAATGACATCATGAATATTTATTAGATTAATTATTATAGTAACACATGGACACAGAAATATTTAGCAATGGCAGAAACTGTAGAATCATATATTTATTACATCATAAGCAAACAGAGCAGACCCTGATCAGATGGCTCCAACATGAGCCGTCTGATATGTGTCTACTCTGTTTACAAAGGCGTAGAAACATGTATTTATGGCATAAAAGGTTAATAATATCATCAACTGATGTGATATTTCTATTATGGCTTTTTACCTGTGGGTACCGGGAGTTTCTAGGCCAGCTGTCTATAGCTACAACTATTCTCTGGGAGGCCAAGGTCGCAGCCTGTCTTGTCTCTATCCTAATCATTGGTATCCGTCGTTCTGCAGGCTTGAATAAATGTCTGGTTGCCTACAAAATAGGAGTAGAGTTAAACCAGTGGTCACTTTAGTGGGGCTTAACAATAAGCCCATCAACCCCATTAACCGATTCCCTGTTGAATATTCATTTAAGAAATAATGATGCCATGAACATCTATTACCTGAATTTTCATAATGGCATATGTACATAGGACTTTTTGGTATTGGTAGAAACTGTAGAGTCAGATATATATTATAATTTCATAAGCAAACAGAGAAGACCCTGATCACAGTGATCAGACCGCTCTTGATCTGGGTCTACTCTGATTGCAAAGGCGTGAAAAGACATTTATATGAGGAAAAGGGTTAACAACTGAAAAAGTATCCACTGATCAATAATGAGTTGTTTCAAGCACAGTTACCTGTGTGTATTTAATAGCAATAAAACAAAAACATTCAACCTTCAGAACTCTACTGGCGAATTTGTGATAACTTTTGCAAACTGTTAGCAGAGTTACAGATAAAGCTGCATACAAAAATACCAAAACCATCACTTCTCCACCAAACCCTATGTTGTGACCACTCTTTAGAATCGTATTTGAGATAATTCTAAAAAAAATGGTCACAACATATGCTTTGGTGGAGAAATAAAGAAGTTATTCTTGAAAATGTTTTAATTTCCGCATCTTATCTGGACCTCTGTGTTAGAATCCAGATGAAAGGCCGAGTAACTAGATATCTTATCAAGATCAAAACAGAAAAATGATACCAAATTTGGATCATATATCATGGCATGACCAATTCTAAATAACCAACTATCCTTCCTGAGAACTTCACCATCTTTACAAATATGGCAAAATATCTCTTCAATATTTGTGAAGAAAATTTAAACTGCTATCAAGATGTAGCATTACAAAATAAGGCAAACACAAATACTTTTCAGGTAGCAATATCTTCATTAACAAGAGGCTAGTTGTAAAAGATTGATAATAAGTTACTGTACCATATAAAAGACAAAGACCGTCATAGTATCTGTCATAACTTAAAGCAAATGTTCAGGTAAAAATAAGTACCATGTACGAAAAGTTATCAAGCTAGAATATAAGCATAACACCTCATGAAACAAAAGAATGAAAGAGTATCATCAAATGAGAATTGCTGTGCAATAAAGTAACTTTTAAAACAGCTAAATGTATCATATTAGAATGATACAGTAAAACCTCCCTTATTCAAACACAAAAATAAGTATCATTATCAAAAGGCAGATTAATACAGGGTTAGAGTCATGCAGAAAGCTCCTCTGGGAGCTTTCTGCATGACTCCGACCCTGCATTAAGCAGCCACTTGCCTAACATATCTTAATTTTTCTTAACTATAGGTTTAGACTAGTGAGGCTATATCCTTCAGCAATATCTACCTCTTTGACAGCTGACTTCTTCAAAATTCCACAATACTGTCTCCAATTTCTCTTGATAATACCCACAACACGGGCTGTGGGCTGTCTCAGCTCCTTTGGCACTTTGTTCCGCTTGATATTCTCATCCTGTTTAAAGAAAAAAATACAAACTTATTGCACATTTAGTACTTGTTGTCTTTAAAACTTTCCATCTGTCATAATTTCAAAAGATTATTATTCTCATCTGGATCTAAACTATCAGCAGTCAGCAATGACAGATACAGTGAACCATCATTACAACAGAGGTATTTGTTTCCAGACACTGTGCTGGTATAACGAGGTTGCCGTTATAATGAGTTTAAATATGAAAGGAACCATATAGCCAGTTTTAAACTAGGTAGTACCAACAGGTGATCGCTTAATGCAGAACACAAGAAGTGCAAAAAGCTCCCTTAGGGAGCTTTTTGCACTTCTTGTGTTCTGGATTAAGTGATCACCTGTGTTATTGCCTTTGCACCTATTTATTCAGTGGTTGTTTCAAAGAATTAACGGTAATTTTGTTTCAATGCATACTGTCGGTATAATGAGGGTGCCATTGTAACAAATGCCAGTATATTGAGGGTTCACTGTACATCCCTAACATGCAAAGACTTCACATTTAGCATCCTGAGAAAAAATCTGTTCCCTCATACTCTAACCTGCTTCTAATTTAACAAGATTTTTCTGTGAAACAAATGCCCCAGATATGACCTTTGACTTTGATGAATAACATTGACCTTGACTTTGATGAATAACATTGACCTTGATAAGTCACGCATACAAATGTTTGCCTCCATAAGTTACACATGCATATTAAGTTTGCAGAATGTATGTTGAATGGCAACAAAATTATAGCCAACCTAAATTTGACCCGTAATTTGACCTTTGACCTTGCTGTATGACCATGACATTAATAAATCACCCCTAAAAATATTCGCCTCCACAAGTTGAACATGAATACCAAGTTTGAAGTATATTTGTTGAATGGCAAAAAAATTATCGCATAAGTTGAATTTGAGGAAAACCCAACCAACAAACGAACAGAGCAAAACCAATAATATGCCCCCCAACCCCTGTGATTGGGGAGGTGGGGGGAGCATAAAAAACATGCTCTATTGCCTTTTTTACAAAAATGTAACACATATTACAAGCAGTGTGATTAAAGACTGACGTAAAATGTCTCTCCCTACCTCCACCTCTATGTCTGCATTGTCCGTTTTCTCCTCTGTTTCCTCTAACACTAGAGAGCTTGGACAGCTCCATTCTGCCTCCGGCAACATCTCCAAGGCAACTATGTCATCAGAGATGGCCCGGTTCAGATTCTTGTGGCCCTGTATGAACACCTACCAGCAGAAACAAGAACAAACTCAGTTCAGGAACTACATAAAATAAAGGTGCCTTTATAAACAGAAAACTATATATGAAACTTTCGACAGTTATTAACTCATTCAGTGTTCTTTTTACATTTTTTTCACATCTAAATCTAATTATAATGATCCAACCAACCAGTATATTCAACCCTTTAATCAATAGGAATGCCTATAACCCTTCGCTTGCTATTCACGTCAATATACCTACCTGTAAATAAGGAAGACCCAGATGAGACAGCTCCTGCAGGAGCTGTCTTATCAGGGTCTGCACTATTTACAAGTTGATTGTGCAACCAGCGCACTCCACAACAGTGATTTCACAGCGAAATACTTGTACACAGTGAAGATATATGTAATTATACAACAGGGCATGGGTAAAGAAAGAGAAATGTATTTTAAAACTAGAGGTTTTTGTCACAAAAACGGATGTCTCCCCTCTAATAAAAACAATATGTAAAGGGAAATCACTAAAAATGTTATGGTCTTGATGAATGATACTTCCCCTCATTATGCGTTTTCCACACTACATTTTTCAAGAAGAAAATGATAACAGCTAATAACTCCAAAAATACTGATACCAGATTTATGGCCCTTGTGCATGACACTTACTTTCATCATGCTCTTTCCAAAAATAAAATGTCATTCCAATAGCATCAGTCGAACAGGAGTTATTGATCTGACAAAAATGTAACAAAGGGCAATAACTCCAAAAGTATTGAAGCCAGAATTATGGCCCTTGTTCATGACACTTTCTCTCATCATGCTCTTTCCATGTATGAAGTTTCAATACTATGGCAAAAGCTATGTAGGAGTTATCCTCCGGACAAGAAAGAATTAAACAAATGTACAAGGGGCAATAACTCTAAATTTATTGAAGCTCGAGTTAAGGATCTTATGCATGACACTTTCTCTCGTCATGATCGTTCAATGTATGAAGTTTCACTCCAATGGCATGTGTCACATAGGAGTAATCATCCGGACAAAAAATTGTGATTTTTTTTACAAAGGGCAATAACTCCAATATTAGTGAAGCCAGAGTTATGGACCTTGTGCATGACACTTCCCCTCGTTATGATCTTTCCATATATGAAGTTTCAATCCAATGGCATGAGCCATATAGAAGTTATTGTCCGGACAAAAAAGTGTGATTTTTTTTTACAAAGGACAATAACTCCTATATTAGTGAAGCCAGAGTCATGTACCTTCTGCATGACACATCCTCTCATTATGCTCTTTCCATATATGAAGTTTCAATCAACTGGCATCAGGCATATTGAAGTTATTGTCCGGACAAAAAATTATGATATTTTTTACAAAGGGCAATAACTCCAATATTAGTGAAGCCAGAGTTATGGACCTTGTGCATGACACTTCCTCTCGTCATGATCTTTCCATATATGAAGTTTCAATCCAATGGCATGAGCCATATAGGAGTTATCGTCCGGACAAAAAAGTGGGTTTTTTTTACAAAGGGCAATAACTCCAATATTAGTGAAGCCAGAGTTATGGACCTTGTGCATGACACTTCCTCTCATTATGCTCTTTCCATATATCAAGTTTCAATCAACTGGCATCAGGCATATTGAAGTTATTGTCCGGACAAAAAATTATGATATTTTTTACAAAGGGCAATAACTCCAATATTAGTGAAGCCAGAGTTATGGACCTTGTGCATGACACTTCCTCTCGTCATGATCTTTCCATATATGAAGTTTCAATCCAATGGCATGAGCCATATAGGAGTTATCGTCCGGACAAAAAAGTGTGATTTTTTTTTACAAAGGGCAATAACTCCAATATTAGTGAAGCCAGAGTTATGGACCTTGTGCATGACACTTCCTCTCATTATGCTCTTTCCATATATGAAGTTTCAATCAACTGGCATCAGGCATATTGAAGTTATCGTCCGGACAAAAAGTGTGACGGACAGACGGACAGACGGACAGACAGACAGACAGACAGACAGACAGACAACTCTCACGAAAACAATATGTCTCCCCCATATAAATATGGGGGGAGACATAATTCAGCAAGAGAAGGGTTAATGCCTTTGCCTTTTAGACCCAGGATAGACAGCTTCTGTAGGGTGCTATCTGATCAAGGTCTACTCTGTTTGAGATTGAAATTATGTAAACTACAAAATTCTAAAATTTTCCTGTTCTCTAATTTATGCTCCTTTTTGGTAGCTTTATTCAAAGAGGTTGTATCTAAAAATAGCCTATGAGGTAATGGGTTAAAGAATAAATACAGCAAAGTGATCCTATCCCACAATGGGGTGCCTAAATAAAGCAACCTACCATTTTCTCCTCATCCTGTACATTGACATAGGCTTCCAGGTAATTCTCTCGGCTTGCTGAGAACTTGCCCTGTCTGTACCTGCCACTGGCTATACCCTTCTGTATCTGACCCAGTGGCAGGTGCTCCGGGAATTCTACTTTATCTCTCTCTGTCACCTTTAAGAACATGATCATAGGAACACTTTAATATTTTACTCCATGAACGTTTATTTAAGAAATTATGACATCATGAAAATTAATTAGATATTTTCTTATAATGGCAAACGAAGATGGGGAATTTTGTCCATGACAGAAACTGTATAATCAGATCTCCCCTAAGCAAACAGAGCAGACCCTGATCAGACAGCTCCTATAGAAGATGTCTGATCTGAGTTTACTCTGTTTGCAGAGGCACAGAAAGGTGTATTTATGGAGTAAAGGGTTAAACATGCCACATAATATACATCAATACATCTCTCTACACTACCCTAAATATTAAGACACCACATCTCCACCTTCCATGGGTTCCTAACACTGAATATATCAATTTGGTATCATCTAGATAAATTTAAAATAGACATACATAGGAGCAGTCTGATCTGGGTCTGCCCTATTTGCCTAAGTTTGTCTGTCCAAATACTTAGAGCAATTAGGGTATTCGCAAATTCAAAATCTTTCACAAAAAGCTTACACAGACAAAAAGTATGAAGCTATAAAACAGAAGAATTCTCATAAAAAATTCAGTACATGTATTAATGAGATATGGGGGTCTAGTTTGTATCCAAATGAGACATAGAGTTACCCAGCTTCTCATCAGGATCCGAACTGCTTAACACACTGACTGTGAATTTGGAAATAAATGGAAGAAAATACTGTTTCCAGAATTAAAGAAGAGGACATTTTCTCAAATGCTCACATGTATTAGAGTTTTAGGTATATGCAAGGCAATATTTCTTGTTAAGCATTACTCATGCTTATCATTCAACACCGATTCTGTAGTCCCACTATCTGAGAATTACTAGTTACTCTATTTCATAAAAACAAATCTAAACATACATCTATTATCAAATATATTGTTGTCTTCATCAGCAGATTAAACGATTTACAATTTCTTGGCATTTTCAACTGTTACATTTGAAGAATGTTATACAGAAGTTAAATATGTTTTCTGAGGTTAGTTATTTGAGGTTTAAAGCAACAGTTCCTTGTAATTACAGTATAATAAAAATGTATTTACCAAGCTTTTTCCTACATGTGCCAACTTATCTAGCAGAGTTCCATTGTCTTTCAAGCCTTTGATATACTCATGAACTGTAATAAATGAAACAAAAGCATATATTTGGTATAGTTTGCTAAACCCATAGACAAGCAGCAACGTAAATGAAATACTAGAAATGCATTCATAGGACACTGATGCCCCCATTTCAGATTTTTTTTTGTCACAGAAAATAAGGGCCATAATCATCATTAAAGATGCACATAAAGGAGAAACATGTGTGAATGTTTCAGACAAGTGCTCCTAACAGTGTAGGAGTATGACACATAAGACATTTTGACTGTAACAGCTTCTATAATATACAACGACTGAAGCAATTTACATGGCTATTAAACTTGACCAAGATATAATGGCCACAAACACGTGTATAAAGTTTGGTTAGGATTGGACAAATACTTTTCAAGAAAGAGTCCGGACAAGATATTTTTAAAGTCATTTTTGCAAATAAAGGGCCACAACTCCTAAACGACTGAAGCGATTTGTATGACTATCAAATTTGACCAAGATATAACGGCCAGAAGAATATGTGTAGAGTTTGGGTGTAGATTGGATAAATACTTTCCAAAAAAGATTATGAACAAATTATTCTAGATGTGCGTATGGACGTATGTACGGACGTACATATGGACAAGGGCAACCCTATATGCCACCACTTTGTGGGGCATAACAAGCAGATGCATTTAGAGGTCCAGATAAGATGCATAAATTAAAACATTTTCAAGAATAACTGCTTTATTTTACCACCAAACTCTATGTTGTGACAAATCTTTAGAAACATTTCCTTAAGATGATTATAAAGAGTGGTCACAATAGAGGGTTTGGTAGAGAAATGATGATTTTAGTATTTGAGTACACATCCTTTATCTGATGCTCTGTGCCTTACAAATGAAGTTGCATAATGTTAAGGTGTCAGTATTTTGCCATTGTGGTGAAACTGAAGCCGTGTTAAAGTAATGAAGTATGTGGGGGATTGACCTGCACAATGTCATAACTTCCAGACACCGGATGATTCAGTTATGAAATATAGTATATCTGCCACATAACTTTGCTTGTCTCCGAGTTAATATAACAATCACATATTTGTTCATATCTTAAATGTGTAATATAAGATGAGATATCACATGATAACATCACACACTTCCCATTCATGGAAAAAGCCAAAACAAACATGTAAATTTACATAATAAGCATTGCAGTTATGTGATACAATGTAAAAATAATCTGACACTTAAAAATATCCATAAGAGCTTTAACTCTTTGGGCGCAAAATTTAAAAGTGTCGTCTGCAATAATAATTTCATATTAAATATAATTCTAAACTAAATAATAAAGGTATATTAGTAAAACACTTGTTTTTAAAAACCTGTATGCTTGGGCTGAAATAATACAGAAAACAGTGAAGTCCCAGGTCAGATGCCACCTTGAAAAGGTGGCATCTGACCTGGGACTGCACTGTTTTCAATGGTGCCAACATGCGACATTGGCGCCGAAAGAGTTAACCTGTTACTCCATAGATACACATTTTAACATCTTTACAAACAAATTAGATCCAGATCAGACCGATTCTGTAGGTTGCTGCAATGGACAAACTTCCTTGTGCTCATGTGCCATTATAAAAACTAACCTAACTACCATTAATCATGACATTATTTCTTGCATGAATATTCATGGAGTAATAAGTTAAGTATCTTTAGAAAGAAAATGTAGTGAAGAAGTGTAGACAATTTGAAATCTTACGAGATTATATGATATAATTCTAATCTGGATCCGAACGATTTGCAAATTTTATCACAAATTCACCATTAGTTTTGACAGATATACCAGTATAAGCTTGAAGACCGCCATCCTTTGCTTTGGTTCTGTTGTCTGTGTCATTTGTTAGGAGCACCACAAGGACCTCATCACTGATGTTATCAAGGTGGTTCTGGTACCAAACAGTAGCTTCCCTGATAGCCCGGTCGTTTCGATCGTTGGATTTTTCCCCAGGACATCTCTCAATGTAGGTATCCCTTTTTATCAACGAAAATGATTTACATTTGTATTTTAAGCACCTTTAGCATTATATTGCTTTCAGAATTAAAGAATTTTAGTGATCAGTCGCACACATCCCACGCCCCCACACTGTCAGAGAAAACAAGATGTGTTTGTGAAACACAATGCCCCCAATATAACCTATGACCTTGATGTATGACCTTGACCTTAAGGGGGCATAAAAAGTGGTTCCCCGTTATAGATTCCTCTGAAAACTCATCCAAGCTTTTATGCATGACAATTTTTAAATAAGATTTGAGAAAAACTGGTCAAGAAATGAAAGTGCTAGATCAGCAACAATGTTTTAGGATACACAGACGGAATTACTGATGGATAGACAGACAACGGGTCAAAAACTATATACAATGTACCCTGTGCAAACTTGTTGCATGGGGTATAAAAATTTGTAGTCTGATTCAAATGTTAACAAATTTTTCATTCCAATGTTTAAATTCTTTCAATGCAATTATACAATGTGTTTTTACATCAAAATGTTGTTATATTTTTGTAATCTAATTTGAATCCACACATTGTTTGAGAAAAATATGAAAGATCTGATCATACAGTATTAATAGATATGGCACCAATGTCAACAATTACATTTTTATGCAATTGCATATATGTATATATACCATCTAAACAAATGAAATCATCAATTTTCACAACAACTGTTTCTAACTTTTCTGTCATATGATTGTTCTAATAATAACAGTATCATACACTGAAAAAATACCAACTTAAATCATATTCTAAAGATCACTCACAAAACTCATTCAATTTTACTGATTCAAATGTATTAATATCTAGGAGCTGAAAGTATAAATGTCATGTAGTATAAAGTGCAAACAGCACTATCTTCTTTATTGCAATGAATTTCATGCTATTTCTTAGGAATAAAGTTTTCTCCATTTCCAAAGCAGACCTTGACTCAAAATAATAACTATTATATTCTTAACCCTTTACTCCATAAATATGCCTTTCTATGCCTTTGCAAACAGAACAGACCCATATCAGAAAGCTCCTGTAGGAGCCGTCTGATCAGGCTCTGCTCTGTTTGCTTATAGTATTATAGATCTGATTCTTTAATTTCTGTCATGGTCAAAATTTCCTACATGTTCATGTACCTGTATAAACAATCTAATTGATCTTCATAATATCATTATTTCTTATATAAATAGTGGTGGAGTAAAGGGTTAAGACAGCACTTCAGACTGCAATAAGTAAATAGCTAACTCACTTGTTGAACTCATTGGCAAAGGAGTAGAAATGTTTCCCTGGGTTACCCAGGATGTCCTTCAGCCTTTTGTATGCAGGGGCACTTCTATGGCGAACCTACATGTATGGTATCACAATAAATTGATTGTACAGATAATGTATATATACAGCAGAACTTGAGATAAGAGGGGCATATAGGGAGTCTATGATAAATGTTTTCTATATTTGTTTACCAAACTCTAGCCTGAGTACATGTATACCCATTACACTTGTCTTTCTGAGTCGGATTAACAATGAACATCAATATTAAGATAGGTTTTGGAAGTAAGACAGGTCAAGACTTTTTCTGGTGTCTACATGGGTCTGGGGGGGAAATCCCAATAGAGACCAAATGTTTATCAAAATGCTAAACAAGAGCTGTCCATGGACAGTGCGCTCCACTTTTCTTAGTGCTGGATAGTGTAGTGGAAGTCTAAGTCGAAAAAGGGGCATAACTACTGCAAAATTAATTTTAGGGTTACCTGCCCTTGTGAAATTGGTTCCCCTTCCGATAGTAAACATGCATTCCAAATTTTAACCAAATATCTTTGATGGTTCCTGAGAAATGGACCTTAACAAAAAGGTTAACCGACACTGACACCAACGCCGACGAGAGGATCATGATAATAGCTCCACTTTTTGAAAAAAAAGGAGCTAAAAAATGCAAAATATGTTAAAATGGAACCAAAAATTCTTTCCAAATCATTGAGTCATACCCACAAAAAAATCCCAATTATCAAATACATTTTTCCAAATTACCAGGAAAAGACAGGCAGATTTTGGCAGGAAATACAGTAAGATATCTGGAAAGATAAATGCACCCCTTATCTGAAACTGGGATATTATAAACAGCATTCAAAATGAGCATGTTTGTATCTGTTAAAATTCAGTAAAATAACAAATCATATTATGACAAATCATGTTGTGGTCATCAATATCAAAACACTATTTATAAACTTATATGCAAATTAGAACTTTATTGATTGAAAAACAATGTTCCACTGACTTTACTGTTACCAATGTTCCATTGTCATTACCGTTAATTCATAGCAGACCAGTTCCAGCACTGCCTAATAACTGTTAAGCCTATTCTCAAAGGAATTAATAACGGGTGCCTGATCTTTACAAGAACTGACCACTCATTGGCAAAAGACTGTCCTTGTCTATGTGCTAACTTTCATTTTAAAACTGGTGGTGAGACCCATGTACATCATTATACATTGTATGAACTTAGGATGGGTCTGGCAGAGCTACAGATAAGGGTGTGTACCCAAATACTAAAATCGTCATTTCTCCACCAAACCCTATACTGTGACCACTCTTTAGAATCGTCTCGAAGAGACGATTCTAAAGAGTGGTCAAAGTATAAAGTTTGGTGGAGAAATAAAGGAGAAATTCTTGAAAATATTTTAATTTACGCATCCTATCTGGACATCATTATACATTGTATGAACTTAGGATGGGTCTGGCAGAGCTACAGATAAGGGTGTGTACCCAAATATTAAAATCGTCATTTCTCCACCGAACCCTATACTGTGACCACTCTTTAGAATCGTCTCGAAGAGACGATTCTAAAGAGTGGTCAAAGTATAAGGTTTGGTGGAGAAATAAAGGAAAAATTCTTGAAAATATTTTAATTTACGCATCCTATCTGGACCTCTGGTCTAGGATTTGGAAAGAATCTATCAATATCCAGGTTATCATGCTATCAATATCCAGGTTATCATGCTATATTCTATAGATGTGTCACTCCTTTTTCTCCTGTATACCATGTCTTAAAGCAAACTGTGGGTCCTAATACAGATACCCAGTTACTAAGAATCTCATCTTAATCTACTCTTTCTTGAGTGACTTATCACAAGTTCTACATAGAATGTGAAAACAAAAGCTTTGCACCAAGCTCTAAGAATACACATACATGTAGTCATATGCTGATTGCACAAAAGCTATACCATGGGCAAGAATAAAGTCACTAGTTTGTGTTGATGTTATCTTACCTCATCTAGCACAGTTTGCAAAATTATAGCATTTTGAAGAATACTGTCTTCTAACACATCAATCTGAAAAATAGAAAATATAAACTATTAGCCCGGTAATATACAGTCACATTACAGTAAAACTTTGATATCTCAAACTCGGATAACTCGAAGTTTGATACAACAGTAACTGTTGATCCCTTCTAAAATTTGTAACACAACATTGTTCTGAAATTCACTACTATACTGTATATATCTATAAACACATTACATATGACAGCATATACAGGAGTGTTCAGCATTACTTTCGATCTGCATTAAGCTGTCACATCCAGAAAGTTGACAATTTTAAGCTAGAAATATGCTGACTCGAACTGATGTTATCTTGAAGTAATTTGTATGGTCCCTTAACCCTTTGCGCCATAAATACGCCTCTGTAAATGTCACCTGTTGAAACCATTGTGATAAAAAGAGCATTTCCTCTATAGGAGCAAATGCTCTATTTATCACAATGGTTTCAAACTACAAAATTCTAAAATTTGCTAGTGGAATTTGATAGATCTATTTCTTTACTTTCTAAAATGGCTACAGTGTTTCACCTTTCATTATAACTAGTTTGTCCAAGAATATTCAATATATTGAATTAAAATTTTATACCCCTCTACAAGAGCCTAGTAAGGCCACATAGTGACTTGGAATATGCTATTGTAATTTGGTC